>PVJC01034355.1:0-18871 GCA_004026665.1 Murina feae | reverse complement strand
CCTACAGGCCTGGGTACCCCCCAACTGGCCTCCCCTGCAGGCCTGGATTGCCACCAACAGCCCTCCTCTGCCAGCCTGGTCACCCCAACTTTCCACCCAGGCAAGCCTGGTCCCCCGCAACTATCCTCCCCTTCAGGCCTGGGTACCTCACAACTGTCCTCCCCCCTAGGCCGGGTCCCTGGCGCTTCCTTCCCAAGCGGGAGCAGCACCAGCCAAGTGGCAGGGAGAGGGGGGCCTTTCCGCCCTGCAGGCCAAGTCCTCCACACCTCCTTCCCCAGAGGCTCTGCAGGCCAAGTCCTCCACACCTCCTTCCCCAGAGGCTCTGAGCTCAGCGGCTCAGCTGAAATGGAGCTCAGAGCCGCTGGGGTGTGGGGCCTTTCTGCCCCGCAGGCCAAGTCCCCACGTGTGCCTCCTTCCCCAACGGCTCTGAGCTCAGCGGCTCTGAGCCGAAATGGAGCTCACAGCGCTGGGGTGTGGGGCCTTTCCGCCTGGACCCTGCAAGGCATCAGCCACCAGCTGCCCAGCCCACTCTGCTGCCCGCTGGTTTCCATGATTCACCCGCCGCTCTCTCCGAGGCTCCCGGCCGCCATCTTGCCTGGGCTAATTTGCATACAGCCACTCTGATTGGCTGGTGGGCGTGGCTTACCCTGTCTCGGAGAAACAGTTAATTTTACTATTTCGCTTTTATTAGTTTAGATGATTTGTAAATATTTTCTTCCATTCCATAGGTCACCTTTTCATTTTGTTGATTATTTCTTGTTAGCTGTGGGCTTCTCATATATGACCTTTAATATGTTGAAATATGTTTCTTCTATACTCAATTTGTTGAGAGTTGTTATCATTAAAGGATGTGGTAGTTTGTCAGTTGTTTTTCTCTGTATCTATTTAGATAATCATGATTTTAAGCTTTCATTCTATTAATGTGGTGTATCACACTTATTGGCTTCTTATGTTGAGCCATCCTTACATCACAAGGATAAATCCCACTTGATCGTGGGTATATAATCCTCTTAATGTGCTGTTGAATTCAGTTTGCCAATATTTATTGTACTATTTCTGCTTTCAGATCAGTCAATATTTGCTTAATATATTTTGGTGCCCTGATGTTGGGTGCATGTATATTTGTGATTGCTATATCCTCTTGATTAATTCCCCCCCCCCTTTTTTTAAGTGACAGCTGTTATCTCTGAAGCTTCACACTTTTAAAAATATATTTTTTAAATTGATTTCAGAGAGGAAGGGAGAGGGAGAGAGATAGAAAATTAATGATGAAAGAGAATAATTGATTAGCTGCCTCTTGTATGCCCCCTACTGGTGATCGAGCCCACAATCCAGGCATGTGCCCTAAGAATCAAACTATGACCTTCTGGTTCATAGGTCAATTCTCAACCACTGAGCTACACTGGCCAGGTACCCACTTTATAATTATACTAGGAGCCCAATATACGTGATTTAAAATCACGTGGCACTGTCACCCTCTGGTCCAGTCCTGGCTCACTCCCTGGGCCCCGCAGCAGCATGGCCACTGCTGGTCTGGCCCTACATCGCTCTCTGGCCCTTGAAGCAGCTGTGGCCACTGCTGATCAGGCCCTCTCCCAGCACAGGCACACGAAGGTCCCTGCCGTCCCGCCCCCAATGCTGCATGCACAACCTCCTGTCTGGTGGACCCATTACGATGTCCTGGTTAATTAGCATATTTCTCTATTATATATATAAATAGTGATTTTCTTTGTTTCTTGTTACTATTTTTGGCTTAAAGTTTATTTTGTCTGATACAGCTATACCTGTTCCTGCTTCCTTTTGGTTTCCAATTGTACAGAATATCTTTTTTCCTTCCCTTCACTTTGAACCTATGTGTATCCCTAAGCTGAAATTAATGTATTTAAAAAAATTTCTTTATTGTTTAAAGTATTACATAAATCTTCTTTTCCTCCCAATTGATCTCTCCCTGGCCGCTCCCACCCCTCCTCCCAGAACATTCCCTCACCACCCCCTACTGTCTGTGTCCATTGGTTATGCTCATATGCATGCATACAAGTCCTTTGGTTAATCTCTTAACCCCTCCCAACCCCCTCAACTATCTTCCTCTTAAGTTGGATGATCTGTTCAATGCTTTGTTTCTGGATCTGTTTTTATTCATCACTTTATGTTGTTCATTATATTCCACAAATGAGTGAGATCATGTGATATTTATCTTTCTCTGACTGGCTTATTTCACTTAGCACAATGCTCTCCAGGTCCATTCATGCTATTGAAAATGGAAAGAGTTCCTTTTTTTTTATAGCAACGAAGTATTCCATTATGTAGATGTACCACAGTTTTCTAATCCACTCCTCTGCTGATGGGCACTTAGGCTGTTTTCAAATCTTAGCTACTGTAAATTGTGCTGCTATGAACATAGGGATGCATATATCCTTCTGATTGGTGTTTCTGGTTTCTTGGACTTATATTCCTAGAAGTGGGATTACTGGGTTGAATGGGAGTTCCATTTTTTAATATTTTGAAGAAACTCCGTACTGTTCTCCACGGTGGCTGCACCAGTTTGCATTCCCACCAACAGTGTTAAGAGGGTTCCTTTTTCTCCACATCCTTTCCAGCACTTGTCATTTGTTGATTTGTTGATGATAGCCATTCTGACAGGTGTGAGATGGTACCTCATTGCATTTTGATTTGCATCTCTTAGATGATTAGTGACTTTGAACATGTTTTCATATGTATCTTGGCCTACTGTAGGTCCTCTTACAAAAAGTGTCTGTTTAGGTCCTTTGCCCATTTTTTGATTGGATTGTTTATCTTTCTTTTGTTAAGTTGTATGAGTTCCCTCTAAATTCTGGAGATTAAACGCTTATCAGAGATAGCATTGGCAAATATATTCTCTTATGAAGTGGGTTTTCTTGTTGTTTTGTTGATGATTGCTTTTGCTGTGCAGAAGCTTTTTATTTTGATGTAGTCCTATTTATTTTCTCCTTAGTTTCCATTGTCCCAGGAGTTGTATTGGCAAAGATATTGCTACAACATATGTCTGATATTTTGTTGCCTATGAATTCTTCTAAATTTTTTATGTTTATAATTAATGTCTATAATTGGATCTTTTAAAAAAATCTAGCCCGTCATTCTATGCCTCTTGATGAAGAGTTTAATCTATTGACATTAACAGTAATGATGGATAGGTAAGGATTTACTAATGCCATGTTATTGCATTCTGACCATTTTGTATTTTTCTTCTCTCTTTGTTTCTCTCTTGTTGCTTTCCTTTATAATTTAATCATTTTCCCGTAGCAGTATGCTTTGATTCCCTTTTCCTTATTTTTTTGTGTATTTATTATAGGTTTTTGCTTTGTGGTTACTCTGAGGCTTGCACAAACATAATTGTTTTACCTTAACAATTTAAATTCAATTATATAAAAGCTACACTTTTACTCCCTTCTTTTATGTTTTGATGACACAATTTTATCTTTTTACATTTTGTATTCATTAACAAATTATTGCAGCTATAGTTATTTTTAATACTTTTGTTCTTTAACATTTATAGTAGTTACAACATTCTCATATTATATATAGTATTAGCATACTCTAAATTTGACTATATACTTAATTTTATCAGTGTCTTGTATGTTTTCATATGTTTTATGTTACTTATTAGCACTCTTTTATTTCAGCTGAAAGCATTCCTTTTAACATTTTTATAAGGCAGATCTAGGAGTAATTAACAATCTCAGCTTTTATTTGTCAGGGAACATATCTTTCCTTCATTTCTGAAGAAGAATTTTGTCAAATTACAGTATTCTAATTTTTGTATTCTAGATTTTGTTACACCCACCCTCCCCCTTTCACAGCACTTAGACTATACCACTCCATTCTTTTCGGGCTTACAAGGGTTCCCTTGTAGGTTATAAGCTTGTTTTCTCTTGCTGATTTTAAGATTCTCTCTTTGCTTTTGATTTTTGGCAGTTTTATTATGATATGTCTTGGAGAAGATCTCTTTGAGTTGAGTTTATTTGGTTACTTGTGAGCTTTATTCACTTGGATATCTAAATCTCTCCTCAGATTTTAGAAGTTTTTTTAGTCATTTGTTTAAATAAGCTTTCTGCCCTCAACTTTTCTCCTAATGGAACTCAAATGATGCACAAATTTTTTTCTAGTATTACATAGATCACATAGGTTTTCTTTCCTTTTAAAATTATTTTTGTTTATTCCCTTTTGACTGGGTAATTTCAAAGTTTCTGTCTTCTAACTCATAGATTCTTTCTTCTGCTTGATCCATTTTGATGATGCTCTCTATTGAATTTTTCATTTCATTCATTGTATTTTTCAGCTTTAAAATTTCTGTATTTAAAAATGGAGATTTTTATTTTTAAAAATTGAATTCTAACTCTGTTATACTTATTTTTTCTAATATGATTTTCTTAATTTTGGTTTAACTTTTTATGTTTTCTTTTAGTCTTTGAGCTTCCTTTAAACAGTAATTTTGATTTTTTATCAGATAAATCACAAATGTCCATGTATTTGTGATCAGTTACTGTAATATTTTTGTGATTCTTTTGTTACTATTATGTTTCCTTGATTTCTTATGCTCCTTGAAGTTTTGTGTTGCCTCTCCAATGCATCCAAATTGTACTTTTTTTTTTTTTTTTTTTTTTGCTTCATTGGTATGCTGTCACTTCTCTGCTGGATACTAGGACTTCCACAATGGGTCTCTCATCCACAGATACTTGTCTAACATACTGTTTTCCAGGGGCTCCCAGACCATGGCTGAGAGGATATGGAGCCAGTTCATGGACTACTGTAGGGTCCACTGCTGGGACTGACATTTGTATGTCCATTACCTGACATAGGAGAGGGTGAGCCCTCCAGGATCCTTTCGTGTGTAATGCTGGATCCCACAGCTCACACAAAGGCATTTTTGTCCATGGGTGAATGCCAAACCATTGTTTTTTTGTTTTGTTTTGTTTTTATTTTTTTTTTAATTTTGCTTAAAATATTACAAGTGATAGGTAGGTCTCCATTTTTTCCCCGCCAAACCATTGTTGTTGAGAGGGTGACACAATGAGGGATGTCTTACTCAGCCATGTTGCTCAGATAAGGACTTTTTTAAAACCCTAAGTACATGCCATTATCAGTCTGAAAAAATGATATTAATTTTTAATATCCTTTCATTGTTAAGGTCTTAACTGTCTCATAAATTTTATAATAAAAATAGTTTTATATTTAACCAGCAAAGAAAAATAATTTCACACATTGTAATTTGTTAATATATCTTTTAAGTCATTTTTAAGCTATAGGTTCCTTCTCTGTCTCGCTCTCTCTCTCTCTCTTTTTTTTTTTTTTTTAACTTCCCCTGCATTTCTTTGTTGAAGAAACCAGATTGTTTGTCCTGTAACTTCCCAAGGTCAGAATTTTATTGATTGTATTCTCAGAGTTCTTTTGTCCTTTGTATTTGCTCTAAATTGGTAGTTGTATCTGAAGGCTGAAAAAATTTAGTTTAGATTTTTGTAGTAAGTATACTTCAAAGAGTGGTATGTGCTTTTATCAGGAGGCATATAACATGTAGTTGCCTTTCTTCTGATGTTAACATAAATTCATGTGCGTTATTTAAATTTACTATTTAATCAGGGATTGCAAAGTGGATATTATAATTATTCATTTTTCATTTATTAGCTGGAACATCTCTATACAGTTATATTTGTCCTCATCTGATTATTCAGAGGTATAGTTTATTTAGGAAAGAGAGGATTCTACCCAATACTTTATTATTTTTTAAAATCTTTAAAAAAAAATTATTTATTGCCCTAGCTGGTTTGGCTCACTGGATAGAGTGTCGGCCTGCGGACTCAAGGGTCCCAGGTTCGATTCTGCTCAAGGGCATGTACCTTGGTTGTGGGCACATCCCCAGTGGGGGGTGTACAGGAGGTGGCTGATTGATGCTTCTCTCTCATCGATGTTTCTGATTCTCTATCCCTCTCCCTTCCTCTCTGTAAAAAATCAATAAAATATATTTAAAAAATTATTTATTGTTTAACCAAAACTTTATTCTTTCCAGTGCTTAATAAGCCACTACCCTTTTTATTTGGATCAATGATAGCCATTGCTCTTGCTCCATCTGTCCAGCATTTTCTTATTTCAAGCTTTGTAGAAGGAATTGACCAATGGAGAACCTGCCTTGTTCTGAGTGTTGATTCTCTGTATCCCCATAATTCAGAAACGGTATAATTGAATTTGGAAATTATGGGTAGATTACTCTTAATATCAAGTTCAATGTTAAATCTTGTATCCTGTTACCTCATTATATTTTAAAAAGAAAGATATAATTTATGGTAAGGGTAGATATTTTAAATATGCAGAAAATAGTAAAAAGGCTATTAATTCTGTTTTTCAAACTATTATCTGTCTTTCTGATGTTTCTGCATGTATTTGTACATATGTGTGTGCCTTAAAAATTTTATTTTTCTTATCAACCTGCTTATTTTAAGGAACTCTAACTGGCATCAGAACATATATAATTTATATAAACCCTTTAAAGATCCACAGTCTTCAGATGAAGAAGTTTTATGTGGTTAAAAAAAAAGATTCTGAGCTTTGTAAAATCAGTTTTGACATAGAATAAATGCTCAAAAAGTATTTATTGATTGAATACAATTTAGGACCTTATTGATTCCTTGTGTAACATTTGGAGCAACTATAGCTGCAGAAGTGTCATAATAGGCATTCAGTTTTCAAGCACACAATTTTCTCTGCCTCTTTTCCACTCCACCAACCACTGCCCACCCTCCCCAAGTCCCCACCTCAATTCTACCTTTCTCTCTTAATAAAAGATACACACTTAGGAAGAAGAATAAAAAACAATGGCCAAATGTGATTTGAATCCCTTCCCATCTGTAGCTTGGTGTTTTGTTAAATGTTACTACTTTCCACTTTCAGAAAGGGTAGCTAGCAGTATTCAATTTACTTTCTGGCAGATAAACTTTGCCCACCCCCTAACCTTTAGGTCATTCCAATCATGATATTTCTCCTGTAATGCCAGAAGTAATGGAGTAGGAAGAAAGTGAAAGTAGAAGTTATATAGTTCTGCTTGCCTATCTTTTGTTCACTTGTCTCTAACTACCTTAAACTACTTCCTTCTCCCTTTTGTAACAATAAGACCAAATGGTTCCATCTAAATAGTCCAAAAGCCAGCCCAGGCTTCTGTTACCTATTACAATTATGACCTTTTTCTCATCAGTAGTTATTCAGCAATTTGTACCTAATGAAGGCTTATGATGGCCTACAATGCCCACATAAAATATGGTGAAAATAGATTGAGAGAGAGCTATGGCAATTGCCATATACCAGGATGTTACAGGCCTCTCAAATGCAAGAGGCTTAAAATACTTTAAAATATTTGAATAGTGAAGTATTGAGCACATTTTAAAACTTCATTTTAATAAGTATCTACTCACGTATCCCTAATTTCAGCTTTGTATCTCTTATGAAGGTGTCTTTTTGGTTAACCACCCGCCCCACCTCAATCCACACACGATTAAGATGTTTTATGCATGTTTGGCAGAATGTGAGAAATAACCTTTAAAAAAAGAGTAAGAAGAAAAGAAGTGAAAGAGGAGAAGGACGAGGTGGAGGAGAAAATACCAACATGAAAACACATATTTTTCAGTTGATTATAAGTCATTTACTGTCATTTGTCCATGTGTAGTAAAAATGGGGAGCAGAAACCAGTGAACAATAGTCACAGTATCTACAAAAGAAATTATTTCTCCATTATCATTTTTAAAATTGTTTAAAGTGTTACAAATAGTAGTACCTATGTCTCCCTTTTCCTCATTGACCTACCCAGTTCCCCTACCCACAAGCACATGCCTTTAAGGTTTAGGGAAATGCCATCAGCCATTCCTGATTATTCAGCCCTTGCTGACATGCTGGAACTGGCTTCTGGCAAGTGGGATCTGAGAGGATGGAAATAAGATGCACTGACAAGAGTTTTAGGGAGACTGACTAAAGTTCAATATCACAGAAACCTCCCATGGCCAAAGCTCTCTAAAGATACGCTGGAAAATATGGCAATTAGAGGAAATATTTTAATATTGCTACTTGCCTTTTCTCTTTAATAGAAGTGTCAGAGATTAAACAAAATTAGTAAAATGTACATGAAAATCTTCCTCCTCTCAGAGTCTGGGGTATGCCATGGTGCCCAGAGTCAAGTCTCTGCCCACCCTCATGCACCTCAAAATTGCATGAGACCCAGACCCGGCCAACTCCACCCCCATTGGGCAAGATCCAGACCTGGCCAACCCCACCCCTGTCAAGCCCTGCCAGGTAGGGGTGCAACCACAGGTCCCCCGGCCCAGCGCTGGACAGGGGACACAGCCTCAGGTCCTCTGTCAAGCCCCACCAGGGGAGGGGCACCCCAGGTCCCCCATCAAGCCCTGCTGAGTGGGGGATACACCCTCATATCCCCCAGTCCAGCATTAGAGAGATGGGTGTGGCCTGAGGTCCTCCGTGCCTCCTGCTCTAGGGCAGGGGGCACGGCCTGAGGTCCCCCATCAAGCCCCACCAGGCATGGGGCACAGCCTCAGGTCCCCCACCCTGGCCCGGTGCTACACAACCTCATGTCCCTGCTGATCACTTGTTATGGCTCATTTCAGGAACCGCTGTGGGCACAGCCATCTTGTGTTATGGGAACCCTGCCTCCACTGTGGGCACAGCCATCTGTGACAGTGTGCCAGAGTGAGGGTCAATTTGCATATTACCTCTTTATTTTATAAGATGCTGAAATATATTCTTTAAGAAGAGGAAGAAAAAAGGTAAATGTAAAAAATATTAACAAAGTAACAATTACATATCTATCAACATTGAATCTAAAAATCAAATGAATAAAAATCTGATGAACAGAATAAACTGGTGAATGGAATAGAATCAGGGGCATGGAAATGGAACAGACTGATGATTCTCAGAGGAAAAGGATTGTGGGAGGGTGGGAAGATACTAGACAAAGATCTTATGTGCATCTATGCATTACTTATGGACACAGACATAGGGTGGTGAGGGCCTGGGGTGGAGGGGAACTGGGTGGAGGGAAGCTATGTGGGGGAAAAAGATGGACATCTGTAATAATGTCAACAATAAAGATTAATTTTAAAAATTCTAAAAGGTAATGATGGCGGTATTAACTAAAAAAAAAGAAAAAAAGAAAAAAAGCTATTGTTACAACAAATGTCTGCTATTTTGCTGCCTATGGAGTCTTCTAAGATTTTTATGGTTTCCCATCTTATATTTAAGTCCTTTATCCATTTTGAATTTATTTTTGTATATGGTATAAGTTGGTGGTCTAGTTTCATTTTTTGCATGTATCTGTCCAATTTTCCCAGCATAATTTATTGAAGAGACTGTCCTGACTCCATTGTATGTTCTTGCCTTCTTTGTCAAAGATTAATTGATCATAATGGCTTAGATTCGATTTCTGGGTTCTCTGTTCTGTTCCACTGCTTGTTCTTGTGGCAGTAGCAGGCAGTTTTGAGAACTGTGGTTTTGTAGTATAGCTTGATATATAATATTGAGATCTCTCCAACTTTGTTCTTCTTTCTCAAGATTACTGCAGCTATTCAGGGTCTTTTTTTATTCCAGATGAATTTTTGGAGAGTTTGTTCTAGGTCTCTGAAGTATGCTGTTGGTATTTTAATAGGGATTGCATTGAATTTATAGATTGCTTTGGGTAGTATGGACATTTTAATGATGTTGATTCTACCAATTCATGAACATGGTATATTCTTCCATTTGTTTATGTATTCTTCTATCTTTTTTTTTCTTTAGCATCCTGTAATTTTCTGAGTACACGTCCCTTACCTCTTTGGTTAAATTTATACCTAAGTATCTTAATTTTTGGTGGCAATAGTAAATGGGGTTGTTTTTTTAGTTTCTCTTTCTGTGAGTTCATTACTGGGGTATTATGTTCTTTTTAAAAAGACAATTTTAAAAATTAATTCCAGAGAGGGGAAGGGTGAGGGAGAGAGAGAGATAGAAATATGAATGTAAAGAAATCATTGATTGGCTGCCTCCTGCACACCCTCTACTAGGATTGAGCCTGCAACCAAGGTACATGTCCTTGAGCAAAATTAAACCCAGGACTCTTCAGTCTGTGAGCTTATACTCTATCCACTGAGCCAAACTGGCTGAGGCTATCTTTATGTTCTTTGAGTGCCTCTTTATATTATTGCCTTCCGACATACCTCTTACTGCCATTGCATTCACTCATAGTCAGAATTTTAATAATTATTATACCTAGAGTATAATAATATAATAATTTTTAATTATTATAATAATTATTAAGAATTTAAATAATCAAAATTTTTTTATGAACTAAGTGGGCATTTAATAAATATTAATGATTGTGATGTATGGACTGCTGTGTTTTTTCTGGTTTAAACCCATTTGCCTGATCTGAGTCTTACAGGCCATATAGAAAAGCACAAAGTTAGTAATGGCCTTTAAAGAAATGCTTTTGGTTTCTGATGTAGAATACTTAACAAGAATTCCCACCCTTACTGGTTTGGCTCACTGGATAGAGCATTGGCCTGCGGACTGAAAGGTTCTGGGTTCGATTCTGGTCAAGGGCATGTACTTGCTTTCGGGTGTGCAGGAGGCAGCTGATCGATGTTTCTCTCTCATCGATGTTTCTAACTCTCTATACCTCTCCCTTCCTCTCTGTAAAAAATCAATAAAATATATTTAAAAAAAAGAATTCCCATGTAGCAGTGAAAATCACTAGAAAAGCATTTGGTAAGAGAGGGTAGGAAGAATTAAGAAGCAGATGGATGATTGGTACAGATGTCCTTTAAGGTCCACTCGAGCAGAATTTTGGATTATTCTTTGCTTTGGTGTATTTCTCTGCCATCATTCCCCATTCCCAATGTCCTTTGCAAGCCCCTCTTAATTCATTCTATCTGTGTCTGTTCATCATGATCATTTACCTCTAGATAGTGAGAAAAGCAAAAGAAGCCAGAATATTCTTTTCGAAACTCTAGAGCTTTATCTGCCAGGCCAGTGACGGGAAATAAGCTATTCACCCCCATGGATACGCAAAATGATCCAGCACGGACCTTCTACTTTTAGGTTAACTTTCTTTACTCTTCATATCTTTCCTTTGTGTATGTTTTCTTTTACATGTATTAGTTTAGTAGTGAAGTACTATACGTATTAGATTTATCATGCAATCAATCAATAGACAAAAAGGTTTGAAACTTCGGAGCAAGACAACACAATATGATGGAAAGTGAATAGGTAATAACAGTGATGAGATTCAGGAGAAAATGAGATGAGTTGTTGGTCAAAATAAACAAATCGTGTTCTCTTGAAACACAGAAGTAACTTACATTGTATTTCTATTCATGAAAAAAGGAAACTGAACAGGGACAACCTTTCTTGTTTTGATTCTGTGTAGTTTTGTACTGGCTTTTCTTAATTTTTCTTTAAAAAAATGTTAAATCACATCCAATATTATTTTGTATTAGGTGTATAGCTTAGTAGTTAGACAATCATATATTTTACAAAGTGTTTCCCCTGATATTTCCAGTACTCAAATGATACCATACATATTTATTACAATGTTATTGACTATATTTCTTATGCCATACTTCATATCCCCATGACTATTTTGTAACCACCAATCTGCACTTTTCAATACCTTCACCTTTTACATCTAGTCCCCCAACCCCGCCCTCCACCCACTCTGGCAACCAACAGTCTGTTCTCTGTATCTATCAATCTGTTTCTGTTTTGTTTGTTCATTTCTTTTCTGTTGTTGGTGTTGTTTTGTTTTTGTTTTCAGAGTTTGGAATGGCAGAGAGTGCTTATCCTTAACAAGATAAAGAATAATCTTCTGCACTTAGGTTTAGCTAAAGTAAGTGCATTATATCTATAAATGTAATTTTTCACAGACTCAGAATTCTTTGACAATGTACAAAGTACTTTACTTAAGAATTTTAATCTAAAAATACTCACAAATAGAAACCAAGCCATGCTTCATATGTGGAGATTTCAACTTTGATGACATTAATGGCCCTGTAAAAGCAGGACACTTTTTCTTAGTCCATTAGTCACAGTGTTTGTGCATAGCTTTGAGATGTTTTACCAGAATTATTTGCTCCATCATATTCAACTAAATGAATGTAAGAGCAATGAGATTGTGGAAAGTACTCATAAGATGAGATAACTGAAAGTTTTGAAAATAAAGTAAAGCTAGGCAAACAATTGAAAGTGGGCAGAAAGTGGTCATTGTTGCATATGAACATGGACTTAATCTTTGTGCAAATGAATCATTTTAAATGACAAACAGCAAATCACTTAAATATAGTACTTATATAAGTTTCAATAATTAGAGAGAGAAAAATTGTGGTGGGAAAACTTTAGAGAGGAGATGCTTAGACAGCAGTTTTCAAGCCAGTCTAAGCAATGAACAATTGTTAACTATGTAGCCCAATACATTTGTATTTATTTATTATATATGACATACATATACAATTATAATTAGTTACTATCTCAGAAAAATTATGCTTAGGCAAGACTATCTACTCTAATAAAAGAGTAATATGGAAATTAACCATCTCTCCAAGATGCCTAAGCCGCGCCCACCAGCCAATCAGAGCAGGTATATGCAAATTAACCCAGCTAAGATGGAGGCCAGCAGCCAGGCACGCACAGTGCTTAGTGCAGGGACTGGCCTGCAGGGCACCTGGCAACCCGGCGGCTCCAAGCTCCGCCTCAGCGCTGGGGCCACCGGGTCAGAAGCAATGCAGGGACCGGCCTGGAGGTCACCCAGCACCCTGGAGGCTCTGAGCCCCGCCTTGGCACTGGGGTAACCAGGGCCTGAATCACAGACACCCAGCCTGCAGGTGGCTGGGCACCCCAGCAGCTCTGAGTTCCAGAGCCACAGAGGCACTGGGGCCACTGGGGCTACAGCAGAGACACAAATCTGCAGGAACCTGTGGAAAGGGAGATAAACTATCATAACTTTATCTCCCTTTCCACAAGGTGAGAAAACTGACCCTGATTTATTTAGTGATATGGCCTACACCCTTCTAGAAGCACAGGGTATGTTATGACCACTCCCAGGAAGGTCTGGTCAGAATACTGTCTCCAGGGAATAACACTACTGTGGCAAATCATCTAAGAAAGGAAACAAGCTTTTGTTGGGTTTATTCTGAAGGTCAGAGAACATGCCACCCCAACATATGCTGTGTTGTTATATTGATGATCTTGAGCTGCAGATGCTTGAAAAAGAGCAAATGCAAGGAGGCTTTCACTAAAGTCTCCTGCTCTGCCTAAAATTGGACCCCCAAAAGGTTCCCTCGATGAGAAAAGTGTCATCAGCCAGTGAAGACTGACTCCTGTCACAGGAGACTACAAGTTGATATCACACTCAAACTTTGTTACAAACTATCTCCCCCACCCCCATTCATCTTTCCTAAAACTCATGTACTCTCCTCTAAGAGGCCTAGCTATCCTGTCCCCTTTCCCTAAGAAGAAGGTATTTAAATCTGGACTCTAAGCCACCTTGGGGAGTTGTTCATTTTTCTCTGGGATCTCCCACATATACACGAGGTACACATGTTAATGAACTTTTGTTTTTCTCTTGGTAATCTGTCTTTCATTACTAGGGCCTCTGCTAAGAACTCAGAAGGGTAGAGAAACACTATTTTTCCTCATCCATAATTCTATCTTGGGAAATCAAGTCCCAGGCTGAACAGCAAGTTTGGCTTAAGTGCCAAGCAGTCCCAGCTGAGGGGAGGGAAGCTTCTAGGGGGAAATCAATGATATTGGCATCAAAGTAGGACAGAGGGCACACGCATGGTTGCTGGTGGGAGTTTAAAGTGCTTCAACATTTTTGGAGGAGGATTTTGCAAAATCGATAGACATGTTCAAGGTACATCCAAGAGTCTTCTTCTAGGAATCTCATCTGCTGAGATAAAGCACCAGTGCATAAGCCCTGGTCAGAACCCAGGATGCTACTGCAGGCTCCCCTTCAACAATAGGAAAGCCTGCTAATGACCTGCATTTTTAAGACAAGGTGGCATTTATACTAATAAAAAGGTAATATGCTAATTAGATTGAACATCTTCCAGATAACCTTCTGGACATCCTTCCGGACAAAGCCATGGTGGCAGGACTGAGGCAGAGGCAGTTCCAGGTTATCAGGCAGGCAGAGAGTAATTAAGGGGATCAGGCCAGCAGGCAGGTGAGCGGTTAGGAGCCAGCAGCCCCTAGGGTTCCCCGATTGGAGAGGGTACAAACAAGGCTGATGGACCTCCCCGAGTGCACAAATTTTTGTGCACCGGGCCCCTAGTTTATTAATAACAGTGGATGTGAATTCAGATTTCAAAAACCTTCTTAATATTTTTCTAAAGAGGAAAAAATGTCAGAGTTGATAAAATTATTAATTTTTTCCTTTGTACTATGGTCAGCAAAGAACTTATACTAAGAGTGAGAGAAGTATCATCTTTGTAATTTTCTTATTGTTTACATGTGCTTACATAATCAATATTCTTTTTGATCACAGGTTCTTTGCAGAAAAACTTTAGAAGCCACATGTCCATTGTGAGAGCATTGGCTTAAACCAGAATATGTAGTATGCACTAATCTGGGCATACACACTGCAGTAGATTGCAATGTGACAGAAGAGGTAAAAAGAGAGAAGGTACCACTGGTAATCTCTCCACACTGCTTGTCTTCCCTGAAGACATACAGACCAGATAAGGATGCAAGTGCTAATCTTTATATTAAGTACTAGTAAATCTTATTTCCCTCTGCTTTTTAAAGATAAAAATATTTGCCAACAAAAGTTCTAATAATTTTATCCTGCATCCCAGTGGATCTATTGCATTCAAAGAATTATGCATATCTTATTTTGGAAACCCTTGGCCCAAAAGATCAACATCAATGTCAGACATCTATTAGCTTGATGTTAATTGTGAAGAAGACTAAGTATTTTTTCCTCAAAAATTAAAAGTTAAAATGATAAAACCTTTGGTAAGCCTTTATTCTAGAGGTTTAAAGCTTGTTTGAATTTGTGCAACATCAAAGTGTTTGGTTACTGAATAAGAAAGCTACTATGGCATTTTCTAGAACAACTGGGAAAGATGATACCTACCTTAAAATATTTGGCTATATTTAGATTTTTAAAATTCTCAAACAGTAAGAACCAAAGAAGAGAAGTATATGACTGGCTTTAAAGAGTTGAAGAACAGATTTAATCTCCTACTTGGTGGAAATTCATCGTAAATTCCATATTAGCAGTATAACCAGCTAGAGATTGAGTCTCTCCTGTTAAACTGGATAAATGTTGTATTAAATGTTTATAAAAATATTTTTAAAGGTGCTAATGAGCTGGCAGGAAGATAAGGATTCTGAGAGGTCAAATACTAAGTGAAAGTAGGAACCCAGAAGGGCAAGCTAAATAAACTGAAGCTGATCTTCAGTGACTTTGAGTTTCAATTTTCATACCATAGACAAGAGGCAAAACATAAGACTTACTCAAGGAGACAATGTCCTAAAATATAGAACAATAAGAACATATAAGTTGAAGAGTTCTTATTAAAGTTAGTGTTCTATGGTTTACATGGTTATAGTTTAAGAGAGTATATAACTATATAGTTATATAGTTAAGAAAAGGATAAATTATTAACTATAGGCTTTGACAAAGTAAAAATGCATGTTTAAATTACTAAGTTAATTACTAAAAGAATAGAAATAAAATATACAGCATCTAAATTAGAAGAGGAAAAATGGCAGGAGAAAAATACTTAACGTAAAGAAAGGAATAAACAAAAAGGAACATAAAAAAAGACAAATAAAAAGCACAAATAACAGGGTGGAAATTAATCCAAATATGTGAGCAATATAAACTAAATACGTTACATTGGATTTTTTAAACAATCCAACTGTATGATATTTACAATACCCTTAAAAAGCACCGGGACATAGAAAAATTTAAAGTGAAGAGGTTAAAAATGAAACTCTCTGTAAACAGTAACTAAAAGTAAAAAGACAAAAATATAGTGATATCCATCAAAATGAACTTTTAGGAAAAGGTAAATAAGGCAACCTGTAATAAAGAGGACTTTATTATGCTAAATGTTCAATTAATAAGGAATATATAATACTTCTAAATTTGTATATATAATGCTGTAATCTCAAAATTGATAAAATGAAAAATAGATCTGAATAAATTCACCATCATAGTTAAAGAAACAATGATTGATCTATATAATTAACTGAGGCCTGGTGCACAAAAATATGTGCACTCGGGGATGTCCCTCAGCATGACCTGTGTCCTCTAGCAATCTGGGACCACTCGGGAGATGTCCAACTGCTGGCTTAGGCCCGCTCCCTGGGCAATCAGGTCTAAGCTGGCAGCCAGACATCCCTTTGGCAGCCCGGGAGCCCTCGGGGAATGTCCACTTGCCAGCAGGGAGCACGCCTAAGCTGTAGTCAGACATCCTTAGGTATGCTGAGGAGGCGGGAGAGGCTCCCACCACCACTGCTATACTGGCAGCTGGCAGCCTGGCTTGTGGCTGAGCAAAGCTCCCCCTGTGGGAGTGCACTGACCACCAGGGGCAGCTCCTGCATTGAGCATCTGCCCCCTGGTGGTCAGTGTGTGTCATAGTGACCAGTCATTCCCAGTTGTTCTGCTGTTAGGGTCAATTTGCATATTACCCTTTTATTATATAGGATAGAGACCTGGTGCATGGGTGGAGGCCAGCTGGTTTGCCCTGAAGGGTGTCCCAGATCAGGGTGGGGTTCCCACTGGGGTGCCTGGCCAGCCTGGGTGGGGGCTGATGGCTGTTTATAGGCTGGCCACATCCCCTTCAGGAAGGGGTCCCTGCTGGGGTACCTGGCCAGCTTGGCTGAGTGGCTGATGGCTGTTTGCAGCGAGGCTAGCTGGAAACTGTTATCTGGGATTTATTTAACTTTGAAAGTTGAAACTTTGTTGCTTTAACTGGAGCCCAGGTCAGGTTGCCCCTGACAATTCAGGCTCCAGAGCTTCCTTGAGCCCAAGGTTGGAAGCAGATATCTGAGGTTTGTTTATCTTCTATAATTGAAACTTTGTTGCCTTGAGCAGAGGCAATAGCCAACCTAGGCAGACAGGAACCTTAGCTTCCTCCATGGTCAGGGCAAGCCTCCTGCTTATTCCAGCTCTGTGGCTGCCAGCCGCCATCTTGGCTGGGTTAATTTGCATGTAGTCACTCTGATTGGCTGGTGGGCATGGTTTAGGTGTAACAGAGTGAGGGTCAATTTGCATATCACTCTTTTATTAGATTAGATAGGTCAAACAGACAAAAAGTAAGCGAGGCTGTAGACCATTAGAAGTGTCCGTAACAAGCTGTTCCCAATGGACATATTTATATAGAGAACATGACATTCAACAAATGGGATATATATATAATCTTTTAAATCACAGACACTCATAATATCTGAGGAAACAAAATATAATGTAGTTCATAAAACTAGTTCATCAAATTTTAAGATTGGTATCACATGGATCATATGTAATCTGGATGCAATAGAATTAAGTAAGTAATTCAAATAACTAGAAAACCATTAAAAGTTTTGGGATTAAGGAATATGCTCTGTATATTATCTAGGTGAATGAATAAATTATAAGAAAAATAAAACTAAGAACTAAAAAGCAATGAAAATACTATAAAAATAATAGTTTATATTAGGGGGAAAAAAGGAAAGACTAAACATTAATAGATAACCAGCCAACTTTGGAAGTTAGAAAAAACTGAACAGAATAATAGGGTGAAATTAGAGAAAGTAGAAGGAAATAGATAACAGAGACAAGAGCAGAATCTTAATAAATTGAAAATATAGATGCAATAGAGAAGATATATAAAAGCTATCTCGGGAAGAACCAGTCAAGAAAAAAAAGAGGAAGACATAATATTAGAAATAAAAAAACACACAGTATAAGAATTAATAGGGGAACAAAATTACAAATAATAGAACATTTGGAAAAATTTATACTAATTAATTTGAAAATGTATATGAAATGTAAAAATATAGGAAAATATTATTTTCATGGTTTAAAAAAGAATGGGATGACCTGAGTAGTCCAACAACAAAGAAATGAAATCAGTAATTAAAAACTTTACACAAAGAAAATAGGCCCTGATAATTTTCTTGGAGAGCTCTATTAAGATGATAAGAAACATAAATTCACTCTTCAACAAATTATTCCAGAGCTCCTTTTATAAAACTAACATAAATTCATACTAAAAAAAGCAAAATTGTTGGCCAACCTCACTCAGAAATTAGCCATAGATTTTGATAGAAAAATCAATATACAAAAATTATACTTTTATGTACATAAGCACTAAACAGTTAAAATGTAACTTAAAATATTATTAACAATAGCATCAGAAAATAAGAGACAACATCAGAAACATGGAGACAAATCCTGAACAAATGGTAAACCCAGTAATGTAAAAAGATAATACATTATGGCCCTAGCTAGTTTGGCTCAGTGATAGAGCGTCAGCCTGCTAACCGAAGGGTCCTGGGTTCAATTCCGGTCAGGGCCACGTTCCTTGGTTGCAGACTCCTCCCTGACCAGACTCTTCCTTGACCAGGGTCCTGGTTGGTCTCCAGGAGGTAACCAATCAACGTATTTCTTTCACATCAATGTTTCTCTGTTTTTCCCTTTCTTGTCCACTCTCCCTAAAAACCAATGGAAAAATATTCTCGTGTGAGGATTAACAGCAACAAAATAATACATTATATTCAAGTTGGTTTTTTTTGTTTTTTTTTTTAATTTATTTTTATTGTTCAGATTATTACAGTTGTTCCTCTTTTTTCCCCCATAGCTCCCCTCCTCCCAATTCCC
>PVJC01034354.1:0-18850 GCA_004026665.1 Murina feae | reverse complement strand
AAAAAACATCCCAAGGAAGAAAAGCCTAGGACAAGATGGCTATCCTGGTAAATGCTACCAAACATTTAAAGAAGTCTTAAGCTATTCCAAAAGGTTGAAGAAGGGGGAACATTTCTTAACTCACTCTATGAAGCCAGCATTACCCTGATACCATCAAGAGAGTAAAAAGACAATCCACAGAATGGGAGAAAATATATGTATATCATATATCTGATAGGATTAATATCTAGAATATATAAAAAATTCCTAAAACTCAATAAAAAACAAATTTAAAACTCAGTTTAAAAATGGGTAAGTACCCTGGCTGGGTGGCTCTGTTGGTTGGAGTGTCATTAAATACAGAAAAAAGGTTGTGGATTTAATTCCTTGTCAGAGTACCCTATGGGAGACAACTGAGGATTTTTATTCTTTTTAAAAAATATATATTCTATTGATTTTTTACAGAGAGGAAGGGAGAGGGATAGAGAGAAACATCGATCAGCTGCCTCCTACACACCCCCTACTGGGGATGTGCCTGCAACCAAGGTACATGCCCTTGACCGGAATCGAACCTGGGACCCCTCAGTCCGCAGGCCGACGCTCCATCCACCAAGCCAAACCGGTTAGGGCTTTTATTCTCTCTCTCTCTCTCTCTCTCTCTCTCTCTCTCTCTCTCTCTCTCCCCCCCCCCCCCCCCCCCCCCCCCGCCTCCCCACCACCACCTCCCTCTAAAATTAATGAACAGCCTGGCTGGTGTGGCTCTGTAGTTGAACACTGACCTATGAACCAGGAGATCAGGACTCAATTCCCGGTCAGGGCACATACCTGGGTTGCAGGCTCAATCCCTTGTATGAGATATCTAGAAGGCAGCTGATCAATGATTCTCTCTCATCACTGATGTTTTTATCTCTCTCTCTTCCTCTCTGAAATCAATAAATATATATGAAAAATAAATAAATAAAATCAATGAACATATCCTCAGGAATAAGAAAAAAAGGGCAAGGAATCTGAATAGACAGTTCTCTGAAGAAAATAAGCAAGTGGCTAATAAACACATGAAAAGATGTTCAACATTATTTGTCATTAAGGAAATGCAAATCGAATCCACAATGAGATACCACTTCACACCTATTAGGATGCCTATTATAAAAAATATGGGTGAGGATGTAGAGAAAATGAATCCTCATGCATGCTGATGGGAATGTTAGATGGTATAGCCACTATTGAAAACATTTTGGTGGTTCCTCAAAAAGTTGAACATAGAATTACCGTATCATCCAGCAATTCTACTCCTAGGTTTACCCAAAATCACTGAATCAGAGATACTTGGATAGTGTTGTTCATAGCAGCACCATTTAACAGCTCAAAGATGAAAGGACCCCAGGTGTCCATCAACAGATGAATAAACAAAATGCAGTATATACATAATACTACAATGAAATAGTATTCAGCCATAAAAAGGAATGAAGTTCTTATGCTTGCTACAAAATGGATGGACCTTGAAAAAAAGTCTGTCACAAAAGGATACTGTATTATTCTGTTTTTTATGAGATATCTACAACAGGCAAATTAAAAAAGACAGGAAGTAGAATAGAGGTTACTAGGGGCTAGCGGAGAAAGAACAGGGAGTTACTGCTCAATGGGTACAAAGTTTTTGTGTAAGATCGCGGAAATAAATAGTGGCCACAATTAATTAAGTTTGTGAAAATATTTAATACCACTGACTCACACTTAGAAATAGTAAATTTTCGGGGGTTAAGGGTGTTGGGGATGCGTGAAGAGACTGGACAATAATTGTACACCTATGGATGAGGACAATGGGGGGGGCAAGGTCAGAGGTTGGGGTGGGAATTGGGAGGAGGGGAGCTATGGGGGAAAAAAGAGGAACAACTGTAATAATCTGAACAATAAAAATAAATTTAAAAAAAAAGAAAGAAAAAAAAAAAAAAAGAAATAGTAAATACTATGTTAGGTATATTTTACCACAATTTTCAAAAGTGAACTCTCTCTCAGTTTTCCCCCAAGAACTCTATTAGGACTTTAGATTTTCTTTGTTTCTCTCTTTCTTTCTTTCCCCAAGAATAAAGAGGAAGAGAGGCTCCAAATACAGCTTCAGTTTATCTATGTCTTCAGAACACCTATTAATGGACTCATTTTTAAATACAGCTTTTCCCCTTATTAAATAATTCTATTATAGAAAAATTGAAAAACAAAACGATTAATATCAAACCTTCACTCTTATTAATAGTTTGTATGACTTTCTAGTCTTTTTATAATAATGATAATGAAGCCAAATGTATCCCCATAGTAAACTCTTACAGTGTTTAACCATAGAGTAAGTAAGTGTAAATCTCATTAATAAAGTCATCAGAGTTGGCTGCATGCTTCCCAGAAACTTTGTCTAATGCACTCTAGTCTTCTCATTTTACTCTGAGATTTCTGAATGGCGAACAGTATGACATTACTTGTGATACCCTCTGCTTTCTGAAGATAATGCATTGTTCTTTCTGTTCTCCTCTGAAATACAGAGAATAGTTGGTTCTTTCCCATAAAGAGTTACCTGGTTATGTAAATTCAGAAAAGTTTTTTTGATGCTATTGGTAAAAGCATCTGAAGCAATATGGAAAGTCATGGCATAGACAAATGTGTTTTTACATTTCTCGTATCACTTGGCCAACTCAATTTCTCTTGCCCAGGAATTAAAGGGTACACAACTAGAACCATATTATTCCATGAGTTTCAGGTATATATTTAATAAACTTAAGAAATGAAGAAAAAAATTAAGTAGGTAACTCAAAGGGTTTCTTTCCATACTTCCAATTCACTGTCCTGGGAAGAGCTAGCATCAGCCTTCCTCTTGCCCCGGTTCTTTCCAGTCATGTTTTTTCTGGACTGGTCATCCGCATCTTTACTGGGTGTAGTCTGGGACAAAGACGGGCTTGTAGAAGGGTCTCCTGAAAAGGAAAATAAGACATTTATTGCTCGTAGTCACAGAGCGGGAAGAGGGCCAGCAGTTTTTTGTCCTTAAGAATGCTATTGCAGAAATAAAGCATAAAAACCCCAACTTTAATTTGGGAATGAAGAACTGGTCACTGAACATCAACAGCTCTTAACCTCATAGAGAGAGTTATAACTAGAATTTATACACCTGCACCCAATGAAAGAACACATCTATAATGTTGTTTTGCATAAGAAAGAAAAAATAAAATCTGAATCTGATCAACCTTCTAGATCAGAGTTGCTCAACTTGGCACAATTGACATTTTGGGCCAGATTAATGTTTGTTGTGATGTGCTGTCTTGTGCACTGTAGGATGTCTGGCTAAGCAGCATCCTTGGGCTCTACACTCTAGCTGCCAGCAGCATCCCACATAGTGTGACAACCAAAAATGTTTTTATACATTGCCAAATGTCAAAGGGGGAAGAGGGAGGCACACAGCTCAATACTGCCTCTAGTTGAAAAAGACTGCTTTAGATCCATTTTAAATGTACAATAACATACACAAGGCAGCAGGACATGTTAAACTACCCTATAAGGATATAATCAACACAATAGTTTCTTGACCAAATAAAGTACACAGGGGAATAAAAAAAGAGATGGAGGAATTTATAGATTAAAAGAGACAAAATACGTATCTTCCAATCACAATGTATGGATCTTACTTAGATCCTAATTTAAACAAACTATAAAAAGAAAAACAAAATAATATTTATGAGAAAATGGGAAATATGAATACCTCTTGATACTTTATGATATTAAGAAATTGTTGTTGAATTATTTTAGATGGGATAATGAAATTGTGGTCATGTTGAGCATTTATCTTTTAGAATGATGTCTAGAATTTAGAGAGGGAATTGGACGAAGTATAGTTGAAAAAAAGTTTGCCTATGAGCTGTTATTGTTGAAGATGGATGTTGGATATATAAGGGTTCACTATACTATTGTGACAACGTCTTCTGTTTGAAATTCTCTATTATTCAAAAGTTAAAATTGTTACGAAAAAAAAGAAATTTAGAGAAACGAAATAAAAACTAAAGCATCATTACATGTAATTATTTCAAAGTTACGTAATTTTGAAGCGACCATCTGTATGTCCATTACTTAGAAGACTGGTAAAGGCACACGGGAAACTGCTTTAGTTGATGTAGAGCACTGTTTTTAAAAATGCATCAGAGCTAACAACAATAAACAGTCCTTCCTCAAGTGATGTGATATGACAGCGAACTTTAAATGAGTGAAATACAGAGGAAGACAACTATCACTATCATCAAATTTTTATGAAAAATAGTGATAAAAAAAAGTAGGCCCAGCCAGTGTGGCTCAGCGGTTGAGATTCAACCTATGAACCAAGAGATCATGGTTTAATTCATGGTCAGACACATGCCTGGGTTGTGGGCTCAATCCCAGGAGAGGGTGTGCAGGAGGAAGCCAATCAATGATTCTCTCTCATCACTGATGTTTCTTTTCTTCTCTGAAATCAATAAAAATATATATATTTTTAAAAGTGTATGCATATGTTTATTGAATGTGTCAGGGTTTGTTTTTAACCTGGACATCATAATACACTGCAACATTTCAAAGCTAAATGCACAGATCTAAATTTGTAGGTCAGATTTCATGTGTTTCTTTAGCTTTTCTAAGAATCTTAAAGGGATCCATGACACAGAAAAAGTTAAGAACTACTGCTTTGAAGCTGAGCAGAAGTCCAAAATATTCAGACTAAAACTGGAATCCCCCAACTTTTATAAAATGTGCCATGAAGTTCCCTGTGACAATAATTTTAGAGCTATAGAAGGGGGGTGGGATGAAGCAGGAGTCGTAAATACAGTCTTTTAATTCTGGGTATTTTTCTGTTTACAGAATCAGGCATTAAATTCAGCCGGCCAATGACTTGTTACAGTCTGGCCTCCATGTTTATATACTCCTGAGAGGGAAAGCCAATAGCATGGTAACAGTAACTGAGACCAGAACAAAATAATCGTCACCCATCGCCTGTCGGATGAAGTGCCCTTAAAGCCAAAGTTTTTAGGGCTGTGGTGCTTACCAGAGGAAAGTCTCTGTGCTGCAGGTGCAGGTACCATGACACTAGGCTTCTCCGTCTGGTATGTGGTTGCTGCTAATGTGGTACCCTCAGCGTCATTGTTAGTTTGGCCTGTGACTCCAAAGCTGGAACTGGGGTAGCAGGCCTGGTACTGACTCTGACCAAGGATAGTATAGGTGGGATAGTCCTGTAGATCAAAGGGATTAAGGGAGAAAAATAAGACTTTTAGATAAAGCAAAACATTAATTTCAACAAAAAAGATTTTCATGCCCTTCTTATAATTATTTTCCTTCCTTAAACATTAATGTGGCTTCTTATTATATCTTCAGCTTAAAGAAATGATTTTCAAAATACATTCTGTTGGAAACCTACAAGTCAAAAGGAGATGCCTCATGGCTGTCTGGAATGGGGGAAGTTTGAGAGGGAAAGGTCCCATGCACTCTCCACATAATGTCCCTTTTTCTAAATATAATAGTGTTCTCTCTCTCTCTCTCTCTCTCTCTCTCTCTCTCTCTCTCTCTCTCTCTCTCTCTCTCCCCCGTCCCCCTTCCTATTTTATATATTGAATTTCTAGACAAATATCTACATGGAATTCTTAAAGAAAGATCTACTCTTTAAAAAGTTTATAAACCACCTGGCTGGCGTGAACCAGGTCACGGTTCAATTCCCCATCGGGGCACATGCCCAGGTTTCAGGCTCCATCCCCAGTGTGGGGCATGCAGGAGGCAGCCAGTCAATGATTCTCTCTCATCACTGATGTTTCCATGTCTCTCTCCCTCTCCCTCTCCTTCTTCTCTGAAATCAATTAAAAAAAAAAAAAAAAGAGTTTATGAACCACTGCACTAGATGGTAGTGCTTCTAAGGACAGAAGACCTTAAACAAAAAAAAGAGATCACAAATCCTACATTAAAGCTTCCCAGTTTAAAAACTTTCTAAAATAATCAATGTTTCTTTAGAATATTCAAAGGGAACTTTTGGTGGTGTCACAAGCACATACATGTCAAAACTTAAACTACAATTTAAATCTGTAAAGTTTACTGTATGTCAATGATACCTTAATAAAGCTGTTAAAAAATGGGTATGCTGTATAGCTCAAAAACACACCTTAAAAAATTCCATCTCTACTGAAGTTAATGAGAAACAGAAAGATGCTAACTGATTAGACCAATTATTTGTAAAGAATATATAAGATTCTACCCTAAGTGTGAGGGGGGGCGGGTGCATGTGTGGGAAAAGGGATTATTATAGAGAGTAAGTCATACTAGCTGTACTCAAGGGAGTTAAAAATTCAGCAGGAGCTAAGAAAAAACAAACAGTTCCAACAAATTATATGTTAAATGAGTGAAACACAGAGGAAGACAAATATTACAGAAGATTGTGGTTAGAGTGTTTACTGAGGTAAGTAGGCAGAGGGAATAAATACAAGAATAGACTCTGAAAAGATTTTATTAAGGAGCCGGAGATGTTCAGTCTGGTTGAAAGGATCTTTTCAGGCTTGAATGACTGGTTAAGGAGTATGACTTGGATTGTTTAGACAATGGTGATTCGCTTATGCAGGGGCAGGAAATGGGGATTATCAAATTCAAACCAACAAGTAAACATACAGAAAGATAATGAACAAGTGAGTATAGGATAAAAAGTGACATTTAGAGAAAAGTAATCAGAAGGTGTTTAGAAAATGGACAAACTCAGCAAAAAATGAGAGATGAATAGTTAAATATAGTAATTCAGGATTAAGGGGCTGGAGGACAAAAACATGGGAAATGATAGCAAAAGGGTTTCAGGTTCAATTCCTGGTCAAGTGCATGTACCTTGGTTGCATGTTCCCCAGCCCTGGCAGGCAACCAATGGATGTGTCTCTCTCACATCAATGTGTATCTCTCTCTCTTGTCCTCTTTCTCATCCTTTCCTCCCTCCCTTCCACTCTCTCTAGAAATAATTGGAAAAAATATCCTTGATGAGAATTAAAAACAAACAAACAAAAAAACAGACCACAAAGAATTCACAAAGGAATGAGTAACTAAATAAAAGTGGAAACAACATTTATTCATTCCACAAATATTTATTATGTGCCTTTAATGTGAATGCTAGGCATTTTTATGAACTCTGGAAATATGTAAGTGAACAAAATAGAGAAAGTGAACAAAATAGAGAAAGAAATCCCTACCCTCAAAGAGCTTACATTCTAAAAGGGGCAAGGTAGGAGATAGAGACACACACAGATAAAGGGAGCAGACAGAACAATCTCATTGAGAAGCTTAGCAGAGAAATGAGAGAAACTGGATGGTGGCCTGAGAAACCATCCAGGGGACTGGTTCTTAGGGCTTCCAGAGAAGGGTTTTTCCACAGCACATACCAGTTGTTTTTTAGACTGGCAAATTGACAATGAAAAGAAGAGAGGACGAGCTAGCTAGATGAACCATACTGAATAGGAGAAACAAAAGTAGCACTGTACCTGGTTTGAGATGCTGGAAACTGCTGCTGCTGGAATATTGGCAATTGTAGATGAAGTGGATATCAGGCTGGCATTTGTGCTTGAAGCTATAGGATTGAGAATTTTAAGAGATATTAAAGATATTATGTGAAAGGCTAGAAGAAATTTAAACTATACTGTATCTTAAATAACAGGTCCCCAAGGGTATAAAGAACATTAGCAAAGGAAGCAAATACTAGTTTTGCTCTTTAACATGCTATACCATAATTTGGAATTGATGAAACAGTTCAAACATTTTTTCTGTTTCGACTTGGGTCTTCAATTATTCCTACTAAAGTCCTAGAAGGTTACATATACAATGCACTGGTTCATACTAATGATACCAATAAAGTCAGAAGCTAAACCACATGGTTTTGAAAAATGACTCACCTATAATGTGGCCTATTGACTATCAGTAGAAATAACAAGAGCTCTGGTAAATCCTATGCTATAGTATTTATTGTCACTTGCCCCAAATTATGCCTTTCCTGATGCAGCATAATTACTTTGAGAGAGAGCTAGGCCTCCAAATTCAAAGGTACTTGAAGTTGCTTATTGGGCACTACTCAATGAAATTATTGTTGATCAACAAACACAATGGCATTTAATGATTTTCTGGAAAAATTCAGAAAATATTAAGTAATATCTGGCCAGGTAAAAATGTACCCTATAAGTTAATTAGACTGTCTATCTTGAGATAAGGAATTTGGGTTAAGTTTTTCATGCCTCTCTATCACAGATTCCATTAGGGTTTTAATCAAATCCTCAGTGACAAGTATTTGCTACAGAAACTTTTTTTCAGGCGACAATGTAACTGAGATTGATGTAATAGTCCTTAGTTCCTCTCACTTATTTATCATAAGCACACTTAAGCCTGGTTCCCATTACAGTCACAAACACCATAGGGTTCAACATCAGGTAAAGCTGACTATCTGACTACCTTCCCCCATTAGCGACAAAGTCCTCTACAGGAAAAGTTAATAGGAAAACCTCCATTAAGAATAGGCAAGTAAAGAAATGCAGCAGAATTTCCAAGTACTGGTCAAAATCAAAGGATATTTTTTATTCCTTTCCTTAAGAAAACTCTGCTTAGGAGGAAGTCTAGAAGAGATTAAGGTAAATTAGATATAAGGAACAGCTAATGCTGCAATGCCAGCTTTCATATGAAGAACCTGGACAAAGAAGAGTTAAAGTAATTTGTCCACAGTCATGGAGCTAGTGGTAGATATTAAGATGATAAAATGGGACTCCCAATTCTTCGTCATTTGCAGATTTAGAAACAAAAGCAGCAGTAATAAGATATGCAATAAAAGGTACAAATTTAGAGGATCAAGTAAAACTCAAGTGGTAACTCCTATTCATATATCTCTAACGGCTATTAGCTCTCCAAATGCCAGTGGCATAGCCAACTGTTTTTGGGTAAATCTCCACCCCTGTTTTGACAATGGAGCTGTGAACCCATAGAAAGACAAAGCATCTGAGAACCATGCCCCACTAGAGGTCTAATTAGAGAGCTCTAATCGTAAGACTTTGGTTACAGAACTGTGAGAGGCAGCGTCGAAATAAATGACTTGGCCCAAAGCTGGAGGGTTGATGGCACATAAAAGTTGCTGCAAGATTTAGTTTCTATCCACCCCCTTTAATTTTATATATGTTTCTCCACCACCCTTGCTCACCCTGGCCTTTTCGAGTTACTCAAAACAAGAGAGGATCTCTACCTGGATTGTTCTCCTCAGCTTGTCCCTCTCCTCCTCCCAGCATGATAGCTCCTCCTTCTCAGAGAGACTCTCTCTGACCCTTCTATTGAAACTAACTCCTTTCTCGTTTTCCCAATCATAGCAATCTATTCTTTATTCCTCTCAGAGCAATTTTCAAAAATCTATTTATTTACTTGCCTGTTTTCTATCTCCTCTACTAGTCTGTAGCTCCATGAAGACAGAATCTTAAGATATTCATTAATTCCAATATCTAGCAAAGTGCCTGGCCTACAGTAGGTGATGCTCAGTAAGTAACTGTGGGATTCATTTATATCTCATATACATGTATAACTTGTAGAATTCATGTATAGCATGTCAAGGTCATCAAAAACAAGGAAAGTCTGAAAAACTGCATAGTCAAGAGAAACCTAAGGAGACATTACAATTAAAGGAAATGTGGTATACTGGATGGGATTCTGGAACAGAAAAAGGATATCAGGTAAAAACTAAGGAAATCTGAATAAATATGGACTTAATTAGTAATAATGTACTAATATTGGTTTATTAATTGTAACAAGTGTTCCTTTCTAATGTAAGATGTTAATAACGGGAAACTATGTACAAGGTGGGGAGATAAATATAACTCGCTATACCAGGTGCTCAATTTTTCTATAAATCTAAGACTATTCTAAAAAATAAAATCTATAATAAAAACAAATCTGGTCAACGAAAAACTATTATGTATTACCAACAACACCAGGGTCCAAAGACTTTCATTAAAAGTCAAGATTGAGTTAAAATTAAATTTGAAATTTCTGTAATTTTGCCACTTGAATGTTAATCATTTCAACCATCTCAACTGAAGAAAATAACCAAATATTGGGCCATATAGAAACAGTGTAGTAAAAAATTAATATAAAGAAGCCAGATCTATTTAATCAAAGGGTTTTCATAAACACTGAGGCATAAATAAAGCTTTTGATCAGAGTTGATGAAACCAGAAGAGGAATTGGGTTTTTGAGATCATTTCACTAACTTCCCAAAGGAAAAAGGGCTGCTGTCAATGATAGAATGCTTTGGGTAGAATGAGGAGATATTGCTGTTTTGACCAGTAAAAAAAAATTGCCCTAGCCGGTTTTTCTCAGTGGATAGAACATCAGCTTGTGGACCAAAGGGTCCCGAGTTCAATTCAGTCAAGGGCAGGTACCTTGGTTGTGGGCTCCTCCCTGACCCATGCCCTGGTCAGGGCTTGTGCAGAAGGCAACCAATTAATGTGTTTCTCCCACATCAATGTTTCTCTCTGTCTTCCCCTCTCTCTTCCACTCTCCCTAAAAATCAATGGAAAAATATCCTTAGGTGAGGATTAACAAACAAACAAACAAAAAAATCAATACAATGCTTCTTGTATTCTGTGGAATGGCAAGGTAGTCACATAGTGAGGAGGAAGAAGCCTGGACAGCTAACACTAATTGTCCATGCTAAAGGAAATGAAAAGTGGGGGTGAGGAAAATGAGTAGAGAACCCAGGTCATTTAAATGTTCCAATACCCATATTTCATTTTAGCCCATTGTTCCAACTTATTTTCTACCATTTTTCTTCTTCAAAATAAGTGATAGCCCTAGCTGGTTTGGCTCAGTAGAGAGATCATCAGCCTGAGGACTGAAAGGTCCCAGGTTCAATTCCAGTCAAGGGCACATGCCTGGGATGCAGGCTCAATTCCCACTAGGGGTGTGCAGGAGGCAGCCGATCAATTATTTTCTCTCATCATTGATGTTTTCTCTCTCTCTCTCTCCCTCTCCTTCCCTCTCTGAAATCAATTTTATATATATATATATATATATATATATATATATATATATATATATATATATATATATATGACAAAAATACCCCAATAAAGTTAATGGTAAACTACCTTTTTTTAATTAAATTTTTTTTCACCCCAGCCAGTTTTCTCAGTGGTTAGATTACCAGCCCACGGACTGAAGGGTACTGGGTTCAATTTTGATCAAAGGTACATATCTGGGTTGCAGGCTTGATCCCTGGCCCCAGTAGGGTTGCATGTGGGAGGCAACCAATCAATGGGTCTCTCTCACATCGATGTTTTTCTCTCTCTCTTTCTCTCCCCACCTTCTTTCCTTCTACTCTTTCTAAAAAATCAATTGGAAAAATACCCTCAGGTGAGGATTAAAAAATAAAATAATTATTTTCAATTATAGTTGACATTCAATTTGGTGAACTTCTGCCTTAATTTCTATGCCAAAGTTCTAATGAATAATGCAATGAACCAGTAAGTTAACCAGAAAAAGGAATGAAAAATAAATTTATATATCTGCCACTACAGGTTCTTAATTATTGGAGGATTGATATTGATACCATGACTTCAATATTAAATATCATATATTTTCAATCATAAATCACTCATGCTCTGTGGTCAGACTGTCCAGCTAACATCCTGACTTCATTATTTACTAACTTTGTGACCTTTGACAAGCCACTTTGCTTTTTCTGTGTCTTCTGTTCCCCTTCTTTACAATGAAATAAATAAATAATACTACTTCCCTCAAAGTATATTGTGAAGATACATGATAAACACCAATCTATTGTTTAAAACAATGTTAAGAACATAGTAAGCACTTAATAAATATCAGCAATGATCATTATTAGAAAAATGTGAGGAAATCAAATTAATCTATCAAAAGGGGGAAAAATGTACTAATAGATAAGTTAGGATAGTGGTTAATGGAATTTAAAGGATATTTTCATGACCCTTTTAAAGCAATGAGTTCTAAAAGACCTCCAAAGGTGGTTCCTCTTTTTTAAAAAGAGAAGTATAGCTATTAGGTTCCTCTGACTTAAGATACAATTATGGAGAAGTGGTTGTTCTACATCTTGGGAGAGGGTTAGGAATATAAAAAAAGAGTACCCCTGCTTTTCTTTCATGACCTAGGTGTAGTCATTAGGGATATACCCCTTTAGAGGGACTTGACAACTAGATTTACCCAGTTGGACCAAAAAGGCCTACTAACCTAGAGAATACTTTATGAAAATCAACAGGGGTAGATGGGAAGACAGACAAAGTCATGCTCTTTGAGTTTTTTCCCTTCTGGTTTGTTCCCAGTTTAGAAAGAAAGAAGGGGGAGGGGACAAAGAAAGAAAGAAGAAAAAATAAATAAGAAAAGAGGAGACTCGGTAAATAATAGAGGGTAAAGCAATGTCTTTGAATGTAGTGACCAGTTCTGTTCTCAATGGACCAAGCAGAGGTAGTTCGCAATCATTTAATTGAAAACAGTTAAAACTAAAAATGAAAATATTTTGTTTACAATAATCTACACCAAAATATTCTTCATCATCAAAGTTTGCATCTTAAGAGAACCCCTCAGACCAGTTTTTGCTAACCCACCCTTTACCCCTTGGGCACCTGTTTTATAAGGAATAAAATTTAAAGCTGGGAGAAATCAGGAGAAAGGAGGCAGATGAGAAGCAAGGTACATAGACATTAATTCCCAATATGAATCATTGATAAATTGCATGCATTGGATTTGGATGGGTTGGGAATTAATTCCATAGTGTCTTTTGAATTTCTCTGTCCTCATTCCTAATAGTCCTATCATACTTCTAACCTTTTAGAGAAAGAATTTGGGAAGGCAGAGATGTTTAATGCTATGCTTCTCATCATGAAATAGAAACAACTTTTTGAGCAACAAACAAACAAACAAACAAACAAAAAAAACACACAACAAAAACCTCTCACTAAGAAGTGATTGTAAATGGTATGATAAAACCACAGCAGAAAAGCGGCACACATCTCACAAAATAGCACTCATCTCACAATCCACTATATTTGGACTTTATATAAAAGTCAGTAAAGTTCTAACCATAGTGTCTTCTGCTTATTTATAGGACACAATGCCACTGAGAACAGACTGGTTTTCTGAACACCAACATGCAAAAGGGAAGGCTTTGATTTACTAAGCAATTCACATTAAAAGGTTAAACTACTTACAAACCACACTCCTAGGTTCTGGTTTGCCTAACACAAAAAGCATGCACAATGGCACATATCACCCCCCCCCCTTTTTTTTAGAAGACAGAGCTCCTATTACACTGCAGGTACAGGTAGACTAAAAACAAAAACCAACAATAAAACGCACACACACACAACCATGCCTATTTACCTTGAATGGGATAAGAATAATGTGCTGGGCTTGGCTGGCTTGTGGTTAACCCTGTAGTGCAGGTAAGAACACTGTGTTGACTTGGAGATGGAGTCTGAATTAAACCACTTTCAGGTTTCATACCTGGCCACAATGCACCTGAATCAGATAAATTGGACCAATTACAAACAATACACTGGGACTGGGGAGCCTGGTTATGCTTTTAAATATCAGCCAGTAGTTTAAAATCTAAATCTTAAAAGAAAATAAATTTGCTTGTAAGAGAAAATTACTGATTCTCCCACTTACAATGTACCACAAGCAAATACAATTTCAAAGAACTAGGGAGTGGGGCCATGGAAACAAAAATCTTGTCAAAACCCAAATATATATATATTTCAGTGATTGGGGGATATTTATCCGGGTTAAAAAAAACAGGGGTTCCTGACACACAACCAGAGTATTTGATGTAGAATGTGTGATGTCCATGTATAGCAGTAAATCATTTATCTGCATTGTCAAAGTGTGAGACATTTCACATAAGTTTAAAATTCACTTACCCATTAAAAAAGCACCAAATTTTTCTAAAATGTATTAAATACTTCTCTGCCTTCTTAAGCTGGTTAATTTGTTACCTTTGTTTCTTCTGATTAAGAAAGACACATCTACTTATTTTTATAAATTAAAAACATTACAAAAATATGTAACTTAGAACAAACAAGTCATATGTAATCCCATCATCCAGACCACTATTAAGTTTGCAGAAAAGTCACTCAGGTTTCTCCTATGTACTTACTAATAGTTTTTCTTCTTTTTAACAAAAACTTAAAAGGTGTTATACATACTGTTCATAATTTGCTTTTCCACATACCTATGAGACATTGTTCCATGTCAGAACATATAAATCTATCCCAAACTGATAAACATCATAGCTATTCATTTTTATCACAATGCTCCTGAGTGACAATCTTTCTACTATATTTATACTAGAGGTCCAGTGCACAAAATTTGCGCAATGGGGGGGGGGCGGTGAGGGAGGTCCATCAGACCGGCCTGCAGCATCTCACTGTCTGGGAGCCCCCAGGGGATGTCCAACTGCCACAGAGGCTCCTGTCACTGCCTCTACACTTGCCAGCTATGAGCCTGGCTTCTGGCTGAGTGGTGCTCCCACCAGGAGGCAACTCCTGCATTGAATGGGATCGGGCTAAAACTGGCTCTCCAACATCCCCCGAGGGGTCCCACTGGTGCACAATTGGGGCTATGGAGGGATGCAGGAAGTTGGCCAGCTTGAGAGGGACCTCGGGAGGGCTCCAGCGCGTGTCTGGCCCGTCTCTCTCAGTCCCAATCGGCCGGACCCCAGACCCCAGCAGCAAGCTAACCTACCGGTTGGAGTATCTGCCCCCTGGTGGTCAGTGCACGTCATAGCGAGCAGATGAACAGCCTTAGCATATCATTAGCATATTACGCTTTGATTGGTTGAACGGCTGACTGGACCACCAGACACAGCATATTAGGCTTTTACTATATAGGATCTCTTCCTGCCTTCTTGGCAGGAAGGAAATAGTTAACATACCTTTAGGTTTTTCTCAGAGTTATTTCTACAAAGATAAATATTGTGCTGTGATATATATATATATATATATATATATATATATATATATATATATATAAATAAATAAATAAAACAGAAACAGGTTATTGTGATATGTGAAGACACTGGCTTAATACTAAATAGAAAATTATAGTTCTATGATTTTTAGATACTTGTATCACACTTTGTTTTTTTCTCTGTGATCTTTCACTTCTTGACAATCTCTTATCTTTGATTGTATCTATCTCCCTTTTCATTTGTAGGAAACTATAAACAAAGCTTTGCTTCTTACATGAGAGCCCAAGGATGTCCTTTATGAGTGAGTTGTTTTAGTGATAATTTGGCTATGCAAAAGACTATTTATAAAAAAACTTACTGTCTGGTTATTCACTGTGTTTTGAATAATTACAGTTGTTGGATCAGTGTAGTTGAAGCTGAGAATTTGGTTTAAGAAGATTACATTACAGGTAAGAAGTCAATACCAACGTCAGCCACAGTTTCAAATTCAACATTAACTCATTTCATTTACTCCGAATCTGATAAAGAATTTATAGAAATATAATAAGAACCTCTGCTTCACCAGGGCACTGAGATATTTTAGTGCAACTTGGATCTGTAAAATTTGTTAAAAAGTAAATATAAGAATAGTATAGAGAGATGTAAAAATCTTAAAAGGTTGGCAGTAGGACGTGGTAATTGCCTTGATCCAAACTCAAAGCATTAAAAAAACAAAAAGCCATATTATTTTCTTACCTATTAAACACATGAGGAAATAGAAGAATATCAACATCTCTAGAATGAATCAGGAGAACTGCCTCACACCCTCCAGTTCAAGATCATTTAAAAAATCTTGTCCAGGTTAGCCACAGCTAAAGTTCTTGCTATATATAATTTTTAATAAAAAATATTTGAGAACATAATTTTTAAAACATTTTTATATGAAATTTGGATATTAGTGCTGTGATTCACAATTTCTAGTAAACAAATTGCTATTTCAATGTCAAATAACTTTCAGATTTATTGTAATCAATGTGTTTTTTTCTAAATGGGTTCTGAACAAAGGGGTTGGATTTGTGAACATGTTTATACTGTACTAAAATTCTACTTTATTAGTAAAAATAATATTAACTGAGAATCTTTTGCTAGCTTCGTTATTACAGTGTGGTTTTTTTTTTTTAAGTTTTAAAATGTAAAATGCCTATAAACCGGTTCTTTTTATAAGGTTAAAAATTAGGGCAAAATGTCCAATATAAGGGAATAGTTAGTTTATAATGTTTTTGACCAGAAACACGAAGTACTTAATACATAATTATTTTTACTCCCACTAGCATTACTGTAGCCCTGTGTTTAAGCATATAAGCATCTTCTTTCAAAAGCACCCTTCCAAGAATACCACGTAATAGTAGTATGATTTGACCATAGAGCATTACTGCCCATAGCAAATGATGAAACAAAATCTTGGTTTCCTTACACTAGTCCACTGCTGCATGCCTACAACTACAAAGCTTCTCAAGTCATTTTAAGCACAAAAAGCCTGATGTGGAGCAACAGCCAGGTCTAACAATAGGAAAGGAAGTCTGTCTCTGAGTGCCATCCTTCTGCTGCCCCACACTGGGGTCTTATCATAAGCTTTACCCAAGTCTCTGAGCACAAATATGTGTCACTATGGGTTAGTCAATAACTAAACTAAACTGAGCAGTTCAGTTTATAATAACACACAAATGTAAGGTTTTAGTATACTGGCTGAAACTGACAGGTATGTAGGGATGGATTACAAACTCAGAAATAAGAGCATTTCTGTTTCTCTCTTCTTGTGAAGTTACCAACAACTATCATGAAACATAACCCCCAGTTTTTTTTCTAGTAGTTATTAGGAGCCAAGGAATGCCTAAAAGTAAGAAGGTGGTCACTATCATAAAGATTAGCCAAATGGGCCAGGAAAAGTAGCAATGTAGAAACCAGAAGCAGGCAACACTAATCCATCCATAATCTGTGGCGGTCTGTTGAAAGATTTTTCTAATTTCCAGCTAGTTTCAGTAGAGACTGCAGAGATAGAATTTTATTAACATACTGGAGGCCTGATGTACGAAGATTAATGCAAGAATGGGCCTTCCTTCCCCTGGCTTCCAGCACTGCCTTCCCTCCAGCCAGAGCCGCCTTTCCACCTTCGCTCTGGCCCGAAGCTGACTTTCTGCCTTCGGTCAGGCCTGGAGCCACCTTCCCACCTTTTCACGCTGTCCAGAGGCCCGGAGTGGCTGGAGCGATGTGGAAACACAAGTGTCCTGCCCTGCCCCACCTCGGGGCTCAGTGCCTGCATATGCAAATTAACTCACCATCTTTGTTGGGTTAATTTGCATACTGATTGGCTGGTGGGTGTTGCAAAGGTATGGTCAATTTGCATCTTTCTCTTTTACTAGTGTAGACTAGAGGCCCGGTGCATGAAAATTCATGCACTGGAGGGGGTGTCCCTCAGTGTGGCCTGCCCCCTCTCACAGTCCAGGAGCCCTCAGGAGCGGGAGGCGACCTGGTGATCAGGGGAAGGCAACGCCCCATCACATCTCTGCTGCTGTCACTGATGGCAGTGCAAGCCTCGGCTTGCCCCTGGTTACCTGAGCCTCGGGTGGCCCGGGGCAGCTGGGCAGCTGCCATCCGAGGCTTGCCTTGGGCCAGCCCTGGGTGGCTGGGGGGCTGAGGGGACTGGGGACTCCGGGCCCATGGTGGGGCTGAGGGAACTGGGCACTGCCATCTTGTAGTTGTGGGTACCACCATCTTTGAGGGTGGAACAGTCAACTAGCATATTCCCTCCTTATTGGCTGTGAGCACCACCATCTTTGAGGGTGAGGCAGTAATTAGCATATTCCTTCCTTATTAGCTGTCGGCACCACCATATTTGAGGGCAGGGCAGTCAATTAGCATATTTCCTCCTTATTAGATAGGATTGCATATTTTAAAATAACACAGTATTCTCTCAATTTTTTCATACCAGTTCAAGGAAAGCAGAAAATAGGTAATAAACCACACTAATATATCCATCAATTTACAGAAAAAAATCAGTGCAGATATCAAGTCTACAAAGAATCTCTAACTCTCTTCTAGCAAATCATTCTAATTTATAGTTCATATCCAAGATGTCTAAAACCAAAGAACAAAATTTTCTATGCATATAAGGTTGTACAAAATTGGGGATTTCCCCAAATATAAGGCATATTCTATCAGGATATTTAGATTGCCTGGCTTTAGCAAATCAGTCACCTCAAAATACATTTCTTATGCTTACTTAACCAGGGTACCATGTTTTATATAAAGTAAAATCAATACTAATGTCTCACAGATTTCCCACAAATACTTAACAAATCCAAGTTTTACAGTCAAGAGTTAGTACCTTGGAAATTTGGTAGCTAACTTTGATAGATAAACAAATGAGTACTAACAAATCATGATTTTATATTACATGCATCAAAGATGCTGTTGCAAAGTTGCAAACCTAACTTCTATTACACCTGTAATTGAGTAAGGTGCTCTACAAAGAACAACTCATCTCTCTGCTTCCTGACCAGCCATGCTTGCTTTTTGGGGAAAGATCCGTTTCTGGGGGATAAAAATCAATATTCTTAGAAACTACTTATAATAGGACTAGGGGCCCGGTGCACAAAAATTTGTGCACTCGGGGTGGAGGGAGTCCCTCAGCCCGGCCTGTGCCCTCTCACAGTCTAGGACCCCTCAGTGGATGTCCTATGATGGCCCCAGTCTGCCAGGCGCCTTTTGTGTGTGTGTGTGTGTGTATGTGTGTGTGTCGCCACTGGGGACCTGCCCCCAGCTGCATCTGAGGCTCGGAGCAGTCCTCCTGTGTGTGTCTACCTGCCGGGGGCCTGCCCCCAGGCACACCGTGGAGGCTTGGAGCAGGCACCCCCT
>PVJC01034353.1:0-18878 GCA_004026665.1 Murina feae | reverse complement strand
TCATAGACAAGAAAAAGCTAAAAGAGTTCATCACCACCCAACCAGTATTATATGAAATGCTGAAAGGTATCCTTTGAGAATGAGAAAGAAGAAAAAGGAAAGTAAAAATTATGAACAACAAATATATATCAACGAGTGAATCTAAGAATCAAGTGAATAAAAAATCTGATGAACAGAATAAACTGGTGAATAGAATAGAAACAGAGGCATAGAATGGAGTGGATGGACAATTTTCGGGGGTTAAGGGTGTTGGGGGTGCGTGAAGAAAATGGACAATAATTGTACACCTATGGATGAGGACAGTGGGGGGGGAAGGACAGAAGTTGGGGTGGGAAATGGGAGGAGGGGAGCTATGGGGGAAAAAAGAGGAACAATTGTAATAATCTGAACAATAAAGATAAATTAAAAAAAAAACAAAAAGGGCAGCTTGCTGCATGTCAGTTCTCATATCCTAGAAGGAACAGCGTTTCCTCAGTGGCAAGAAATATTCGCAAGCAATATAGACTATTGCCATCAGAACCAACAGGAGTGCTGATTTGTTACAAAAAGCACAACCTGGGATTGATTATAGGATTATCTTTCTAATACCTTTGAGTTCTTTCCTGTTGAGCATCAACCTTAAGGTGAGCACCCAGAGGGGACAACAGGACACACAAAGCCATTAGGTTATAATCTCTGCCTATGTATAGAAGAATGTTCTCATAACTGAAAACACAGCACCATATCCTGGAGAATCCATGGCATTGGCTTTGTGTGCGTGTGTGTGGAGGGGACAGCTTTATTTTTAATAAAAGCAAAATGGAAAATTACCTCAAAGATGCAAAAACAGAGACTCAATACCAAACTTCAGGGGTGTGAGTGTGCTGGCCAGAGGCAGGACTTTCCAAAGGTGAACTGGATTGTGGGTCGAAAGCATCATGGGCTTCTCCCAAATACAGAAGTAGGTGCAGTTGCAGTGAACCAGGAGTCTGGGGGATGGAGAGGAGCAGGCTGGAGAGACCTCTGGATCGAGACAGAAGAGCCCTGGCCAGCTCCTCTCAGGAAGACACAGAAACCACGTCCCTCCCAGGACCTTGCCTCGGCCTCCTCTCTGCCAACTCCTGGGAAAAAACAGAGCTTGTCCAAGCTGCAGTGGGAACATCACAGGAAAAGGCAAGAGAGCACAAGGAGGGGCGGGCTGTACAGGCAGAAGACCCTTGCTATGGTAGCAGTGGTGGACGGTTCTATTTTTGGTTTTCATAATCCTCACCGGAGGATATTTTTCCATTGCTTTTTATTCAGAGTGGAAGAATGGAGAGAGAGAGAGAGAGAGAGAGAGAGAGAGAGAGAGAGAGAGAGAGTTGGAAGAGACACACATCAAATGGATTTCACCTGCATGAGCCCCCAATAGTTTCCATGTATTAAACCTTGAACCCAGGTACTTGCCCTTGACCAGGAATTCAACTCACTACTCTTCATGTGTGTAGTCTGACACTCTTACCATTAAGCCACACTGGTCAGGCCATGGGGGATGTTTACCCAATAAGAAAAGAAGAGGACCATCTTGTTTCCTTAAATTGATAAATATCTACAACTTTTAGTGGCTAAACTTTAAGACACTTGCATCCCAGGAGAGGACCCTGAGTCTCAGCAGCCTGCAGCACATTGTGCTGGGCAGATAGGGAAGCAGCCTCTGCAGAGACAGCTCCTCTCCCTCCATGGGCTGGTCAATCACTGGAGCACTTCATTACAGTGGACAAGGTTGGCCCTGCCTGGGTCACAATTTTCTTGAAGGACATGCTTACTCCCAGGTCATGACTACCCTGGTAACTTATTTTCCATTTCCCACTAACCATGGCCACAAAGGACAGAGTAATCAGTAGCCTGAGCTGGGACTAGAGGAGGCCTCAATGCCACTCACATGGCCCAGCACCAACTCTCCCTGACAACTGCCCTGGGCTGCTTCCTGCCCACAGCCACCTGCCCAGTTGCCGCTGCTGCTCCCAGCCTTGACACCTGAGAGGAATATGAGCTCCTCAACCACCTGAATTCTGAAACAGCCCAGTCTCAACTCCTGGCTGGAAGACCACAAGGGGCATGTCAGGACTCAGATCTACTCCCGGCCTCTTAGGTTTTAGTCTCAGGGATCACAGATGTCATCATCCCCTGTGGGTGATTGTGAAGCTCAGGTTAGGTTCCCCACCCTCCACAGTGACAATAGGGGCACCTCCCATACTGTTCTCAGGGTCATTGCATGCTTGACCCTCATGAGGACCCTGGCTGTAGGCTACCATGGGATCCCTGAGCTGTGCTGCTGTTCACATGTGTGTGGACTCACTGGGTGAACAGAATGTGCATATTGATTTTAGAGAGAGAAATATGGAGAGAGATAGATTTATTAATTTGTTGTTACTGAGCAGGGCAGGAAGAACTTGGTTTCAGGAATGCAGGCATGAGTAGAAACATCAAAAGGGAACGTTTTAAAATTGTACATATTAGCCCTCTCTAGTTTGGCTCAGTGGATAGAGTGTTAGCTCTAGGACTGAAGGGTTGCAGGTTGACTCCGGTCAAGTGTTTGTACCTCCATCACAGAGTTCATCACAGGCACTGGTTATGGTGCATACAGGAGGCAACCAGATGATGTGTCAACCTGAGATGGTTTAAACTTCTATCTCATAGATAGGAAATCCAGGATCAGAGACTCAATGTAGATAGTTGGATTGTAGAGTAAATAAAAGGCAGGATTAGAAGTCAAAACCATGTCTATAACAACAATAGTCGGGCCTTTAAGTTAGGCTGACATTAACACCAATGCCTCCTAGAGAGTAGAGTTGGTACTTCATAACCATTAGGATTGGCTAGATGTTACAGCCCCAAAGCTTTAGTGGTTTTGCATATAGAAAGTATCTTTCTTGCTCATACAACATGTCCACCCTGGTTCTCCTGGGACCAGAGTAAAGGAGGAGCTACCATGTAGGTACCAGTTGACATTATCAGAGATGGACAGAGAGGGTGGCCAGACTCAGTGGTTCCAGTCTTCTGTTAGTGCTGACAGGCTTCACTCCCACCCCATCACAGAGCTGCAGCCAACCTCAGGGGGTCGGCAGCAGAACCAGGTATACTTGATGGGCCTCATTAAGTTGAACATATAGTACCAACCTCTTTTGGGCTGTGCAAGGGCAAAGGAGAGGAGTGGGGACTGGTAGGAAATGGCAATGGTAATCAGTCAGAATAGTTCACTTTCTCCTGATTGAGATAGGTTTTGTGCCGAAGCTGCCCAAAACCATCACTTTCAAGATTCAAATGAGTGAACTTCCACAAAAGGAGTTTGGTAAGATGTCATGGGCAGCAAACTCAACACCAATATTGCTTGTGACTTTGGGTATATATCTAGCTGCCTGGATTCCCCTACTATGGTCAAAGACTCACAAGTTAGGAATGTTTACTGGAAAGGGTACAGGACTGTGAGAATCCCAGCATCCCTGTTATCTTCAATTAACATCACTCAGTACCTGCTTCCAAGTCTCCTCATCTTTTGCATTGCCCTGGTGAGAGCTCCCAGTGAGGATGAGGATGAAAAATGCTGACATTAACATCAATGGTGATCCTGTGCTTTCCATTTGTTCTGTGTATGAACCTGTGCCAAAGGGTCCCTGGATAGTTTTCTATACACTTGTCCTAATTCTCCCTCCTGGCCCCAGTGTTGGGTGGGCCATAAAAACCCAGTAGATGAACTGAGCCAGAATCCCAAGAGTGATGCTTTATGGAGCCCCAGGTTGCTTCCTGTATTAGTTGTCATCCTAGCTTTGACATTCCAAGGGACACCCTTTTCCTGGGATGTCTAGTTCCTCATTACCAGTGGGGACTTAGGAGCCTAGAAGACTTCCCCCTCAGCTTCCCCTCACATGAACTTATCCTCATATTTCTTTGCAAGAATCCTGGACCCTCCATCTCCTTAATAATGACTAGTGTCCTTCACAAACATTCCCAGTCCACACTCTATATCTCTAGTCCGTCATCAGAGTCTCCTCCAATTCCTTAATTTCCCACAGCCTGGGACTCTCTGAACTGACCACATGCTTAATCCACTCTTGAGACATGAGATGGGATCTCCAGAGGGACACCAGATGCCTGGAAGAGAAGGAGCTCACCTGGGGGTAGGAAAGAGGAACCTATTGATGTAGAGGCAGGTGCCTCTACAACTCCTCTCTGGAGATTGCCTATGCACGTGCCTATTATGGGGTTGCACAGACTCAGAGAGAAACACACATAACCCAAGCATGGCAACATGTAGGTACAGAATACTCCCGACCTCTGCTAGGCACACAGGTGCTGGGCTTATGTCCAGGTTCACACAGACCCACACTGTAGACATGGGCAATACCCTGAGGGGCACACACACACACACACACACACAATTGGGGCTACCCAGACAGTGCCATAGGACACACACACAATGGACATTCCCCACCTGCTGGCAGAAAATCCGATCACCAATCTTGTCCCAACACCCAAACTCTCTTCCCCCTCAACCTCACATCCCACAGTGCATTGTCCCTCAGAGCCTAGGCTCTATCACCTTTCTTCAGGTATGAGGGTCTATTCTGCATAGGCCAAACTTATGGAGGAGGGTGGAGGCCACCTGTAATGCATCTCCCCAATGTGGTATCATGTTCAGACCAAGCCTCTCCTTCTGGAAATGCATATACTGCAGAATGGTCTCATCATTGAGAAAACACAGCACCATTTCCTGGAGAATCCATGCTACCAGGACTGGTTGGGCAGAATTTTTAATGAAATTGAAGTGGATAATTACCTATAAATGCAAAAATAGAGATTCTAACAATGCCTGTGGGACTCAGGGGAGTGTGAGCTGAGACAGGTGAGAGACAGGTGAGCTGATTTGAGAGCCTCAAGTACCAGGAACTGTTCTGGAACACCTGGGAGGGATCTGGGCTCAACTACCTGAATCCAAACTAGTCCAGTCTCCAACCCTGGCTGGAAGGTGCTGAGACCACAGGCCCTTGTTCAGGCCCAGAGCTTTTCCAGTCCCTTAGGATTTAGTCTCAGGGAACACAGATGTCATAATTACCCGTGGGTGACTGTGTAGCTCAGCCCCAGATCCCCACCCTCCACACTGATAGGCAAGGGACCCTTACCCTCCTGTTCTCTCCTTTTTGCTCTGCCCTTATGACAACGCTTATGGCTGGTTTACCACAGGGTCCCTGGTCTGTGATGGTGTTCAGGTTAGTTGACTCATTTGGTGAAAAAACTCCACAAGTATATTGATTATAGAGAGATAGAAGAATAGGGAGAGACATCCATTTGTTGTTCCACTAATTTTATATTCATTGTTTGATTCTTGCACCGTCCCTGAGGATGGAACCTGCCACCTTGGCATTATTGAGCTGATGCTTTAATAAACTGAACTATCTGGCCATGGCCAAACTTATTAGGGGTTTTAAGTAAAATAACGGAATGTATCCGCGAATAGGTAGATACTATAACCCCTGTGATGAGAGATATTGACTAAAATTCATGACGTTTTGTGTTTTCTTTATATGGCTGTATTTGAAATAAGCTACTACAAAGGTAGACTATGTCCTTGCAACAGTAATTGCATGTGCCAATCAGGAAGCACTGAAAAGGGGAGGCAGATTTAGTTTCAGGGATGAAGGCATGTATGGAAACATAAAAGTGCACTTAAAAAAGTATTTTACCCTGGCTGGTGTTCCTCAGTGGTTCAGGATCAAGCTATGACCCAGGAGATTACAGTTGGATTACTGTCAGGGCAAATACCCACGTTGCAGGCATGATACCCAGTGTAGGTATTCAGGAGGCAGCTGATCAATGATTCTCTCACATCTTTGATGTTTCTCAATCTCTCTCCCTTCCTCTCTCTAATACAAACATATTTTAAATATATATTGAGTTAAAATTTATGTGTTTTAAGTCAATTAACATCAAACTTTTACAAATGTTTAAAACTTGTTATTTTCCAATAACTCATGAATGTTTTGAGCATATTCATTGCTATTGTATAAGTATACTGAAAATAAAATATGAGGTACACTGAAACATCTTATGTCCATGTTCAATGGCATCATTTTGGCAGTATGACATGCCAAACTGTGGTGCTGATGAGAGCATTTACATCAGCAAAATTGTAAAATACTAAAAACCTAGACTTCACTTAATGTATTATTAAATGCTTAGACTTAAAGACCACATTCAGTAGAGAATGTGAACAATGTAGATTAAACTTACAAGTTATGGTACAAGTGGACTATGAATCATATATAAAGTAAAAAATTGAGAAAAACAATTTTGTATATAGAATTCCAAACCAATAATTCCATATGGCGAAGAAGTCACTTGAGTTAATGATGAATGCGTGAAATTCAAATGTCTTAGAGACTACAATGTCCTCCTATTGGTTAGAATAAGAAATTTACTTTTAAAGTAAATAAAAATTCCTGAGCAGACATTTACACAAAGGAGATAAAGACAGTGTAAAGAAATGCATGAATTGATTGCCATCAAAGTTTTATGGAAATGGAATTAAAACAAAAGCAAGTTAACAGTATACTCATTGATAGGGCTAGTATTTAAAAAGATTAACCTTCTCACGTGTTTGCAGGGTTGCAGAAAAATGGAATTTTCATTTCTGTGGGTGGGTGGGAAGGCCAAGTGATTGACCATTTTAGATCACAGTTTCCCACATGTTAAAAAATAACACATTCACTGACACTGGAACTGTTTGATCCCTTAGACATACACCTGTACAAAGAATGGAATACAATATTCCCAGCTGTTTTATTTTATTCTTTTGTTTTTAATATATTTTATTGATTTTTTCTTACAGTGAGGAAGGTAGAGGGATAGAGACTTGGAAACACTGATGAGAAAGAAGTATTGATCAGCTGCCTCCTGCACAGCCAAATGCTCTACCCACTGAGCCAAACTGGTTAGGGCCCAGGTGTTTTATTTATAAAACCCCAAAAGTACAAATAACTGAATCCATAGACAGCTCAATAAAGTGGTTATCCATAGAATACAATATTTCCTACAAATGAAAAATTAACTATTTACATAAACAATAGTGTTGAATCTCAAAATATCTGTGTAGCATGAAGGAAGCCAGTGTTTGTTAAAGAGAATTCACCTTATAGTGTCAATAAAATTATGAAACATATGAACTACTCTATTGCACAGGAAGGTAAATCAATGCCTGCATGGATGGCTGGGAAGCAGAAAGCTGAAAAAATGACTGTAGGTAAATACACAGTGTGGCAAAGTAGGTTTATAGAGTTGTTCATACTGAAAATAATCTAATCTAATAAAAGAGTAATATGCTAATTGAGTCACTCCGCTATATCCCAAACTACGCCTTCCAGCCAATCAGAGCAACGATATGCAAATTAACCCAACCAAGATGGCATCCGGCAGCCATGGAACTAGAGCATACAGGAGGCTTCATTGCCCGGCAATGAAGGAAACTGCCTGCCTTGGCCAGTTGTGGCCTCCGTCAAAGTAACAAAGTTTCAATGATAGAAGCCACGGAGCTGGAGCAAATAGAAGGCTTCGTGGCCCTAGGGATGGAGGAAGCTGCCTGTCTAGACAGTCTGTGACCTCTGCTCAAGGCAACAAAGTTTCAATAACAGAAGATAAATAAACCCCAGATACCTGCTTCCAGCCAGCCTCGCTGGGAGCTTGGGTCGCAGGGGGCCTTGGCTAGCCTACTAACAGTCATCAGCCACTCACCCAGGCTGGCCAGACACCCCAACAGGAACCCCCAAGCTGAAGGAGCTATGACTAGCCTGAAAACAGCCATCATCCACTTACCAGGCTAGCCAAGCACACGTGCCATTATGCTGTTCCTTCCAAACAACATAAAATTTGCGATAAACAACATCTATCCTTTGCTGCATGCTGACAGATCACATTTGTGTTTGCAAATCATCTGTAGCAGTGAATAAAACCAAAATTAAAGGTACAAATGTAAAAACACACCTTTAAAAATATTATAAAACTGAGCGGAGGAGAGAGCAAGGGGTTGACAGGTTTGTGAATAGAAATCCCCCCAAATTTATCAAAGCATAATGTGAGTACAACTATGTCCCTGAAAGAAGTAGCACTTCTTAGCTGAGAACAGGTGAATCCTAGGTCAGGTCCATTTTCTAGTCATAGAGAAATGAATGAAGACACTGCCAAGAGCTTGAAGAAACCATAATTACTTCAATCAAAAGTGAGAACATAGACTACATTCCCCTGAGCACCTAGGGATGATGACTGATGCACACTCAGGTGAGTCAGGTGTTAGAGGTGAAGTCTCTTCAGCAACAGATGGTGACATCATTTGGGTCGTAGGTCTTGGCATGTGAGCAAATACAATGCAGCTCCTTCAAGTCTCACTTGTACCTCAAATCATGAGGAATCGAGAAGAGTGTATGTTCCAATAAAAGGGGTTTACAGTCATGTAAAGGGTCCCATAGAGCCCCTTAGGTGTTCTTATAAGTGAGAAAAATAAAACATTCCTTGCACAGTTACGGATTTTCTCCAGTGTGAACTCTGCGGTGTTTAGTGAGGGCAGCTCTTTCACTGTAATGCTTCCCACATTAACTACACTCATATGGCTTTTCTCCAGTGTGAACTCCGTGGTGTTTAGTAAGATAAGACTTTCGACTGAAATGCTTCCCACATTCACTACACTGATATGGCTTTTCTGCAGTATGAACTCTGTGGTGTCTATTGAGGTTAGACCTTTCACTGAAGGACTTTCCACATTCATTACACTTGTATGGCTTTTCTCCAGTGTGAACTCTGTGGTGTTTAGTGAGTTCAGACCTTTGACTGAAATGCTTCCCACATTCAATACACTCATAAGGCTTTTCTCCAGTGTGAACTCTGTGGTGTATTGTGAGGATAGACCTTTCACTGAAGGACTTTCCACACTCACTACACTCATATGCCTTTTCACCAGTGTGACCTCTGTGGTGTTTAATGAGTTCAGACCTTCGACTGAAATGCTTCCCACATTCACTACACTCATAAGGCTTTTCTCCAGTGTGAACTCTGTGGTGTTTAGTGAGGGCAGCCCTTCCACTGAAATGCTCCCCACATTCACTACACTCATATGGTTTTCCTGCAGTGTGAACTCTGTGGTGTTTAGTGAGGTTAGACCTTTGACTGAAGGACTTCCCACATTCGCTACACTCATATGGCTTTTCTCCAGTGTGAACCCTGTGGTGTCTAGTGAGATGAAACCTTTGACTGAAAGACTTCCCACATTCATTACACTCATAAGGCTTTTCTCCATTGTGAACTCTGTAGTGTAGAGTGAGATTTGACCTTATACTGAAAGATTTCCCACATTGACTACACTCATATGCCTTTTCACCAGTGTGAACTCTGTGGTGTATAATGAGGTGAGACCTGTGACTGAAGGACTTTCCGCAGCGAGTACACTCATATGGCTTTTCTCCAGTGTGAACTCTGTGGTGTAGAGTGAGGTTAGACCTTACACTGAAGAATTTACCACATTCACTACATCCATATGGCTTTTCTCCAGTGTGAACTCGTTGGTGTTTAATGAGTTCAGATCTTCGACTGAAATGCTTCCCACATTCACTACAGTCATATGGCTTTTCTCCAGTGTGAACTCTGTGGTGTATAGTGAGGTGAGACCTGTTATTGAAGGACTTTCCACAGTCACTACACTCATACCACTTTTTTCTAATGTGAACACTGTTGTGTTTAATGAGAGCAGTGCTTTCACTGAAGACCTTCCCACAATTAGTACCCTCATAGGGCTTTTCTTCAGTGTGAACTCTCCTGTGTTGAAGGAGGTTGAAGATTTGTATACACACTTTCCCACATTTATTATTTTCATAAAAAATATCTCCAGAGCAGAGACCTTTCTGATAAACAACTTTCTGCTTCTGGCTTGCTGCTGATCCACATTCAACCCACAGGTTATGTCTTTTTCCACTGAGAAATTCCTGTGAAATGTCACTGTTAACGTGTGGCTCCTCAGTATTAAGAGTGGCCTGGAGCTGGAGAAGCCCTGATTTGGCTGGGGTATTTTCCCCAACCTCCTTATTAGCTGCAGGCACCCTGGATAAATAGAAGCAGCAACTCGTCTCAAGCGAGGCACTCTTCATATCTTCTTTCCATGGCTTCTCTTTACTGGCATCCTTCTGTTGCTGGTGAAGGTTTGCACTGAAACACAAGTCTCTCACACATGCATCACTTAAGAACACATTCTTCTCAAAGTAAACCAGCTGTAACTCAGTCAGGTGCAAAATATCTGTGAACACTGAGAAGCATGGCTTACACAGATGAGTCCTCTGGGTGGCTGCAGCTGTCTTGGAAGCCTTGACATGGGTATCTCCTACAGATACACTGTGCCCACAATAGGCCTCCACATCATCCATTTTATGCCAAGGACCTGAAAACAAAGAAATTATGAGGAAATGAATGTTGACTCTGGTGACATGGGGAAGTCCCATTATAAAACTGTATTGCACATACTACATTGGTTTAGTGTAATCGTCTAAAAAAAAAAAAAAAAGACCTGTAGGATAGCTTAATAAGAGGCCCCTGTGAAGTTCTTGACCACTGAAGATTACAAACAGAGTGGTGATTTCAACAGAAATAGACCAAAAATATGGCAAGCACCACATGGAATAAAAACGAACTGTCCAGCTCATCTTGCTGCTATCAGCATTCAGTAGATCTTCTCTGCTGGTGAAATGGGCAAGGTGTGCAGATGGTTGGTTACATCACATTCCAAATAAAATTCAATAAACAAGTAGCTGGTGTTTGAGGGGTGTTTTATGCTCCTCATAACACTTGCATAGGTCCATGTTATGGAATACTTCAGAAAGAGATATGCAAAGGAATAGATGACATAAAAAGGACACAAAGGAGAGGACAACTAAAGCTAGGAAGTCACTGATGAAATGACAAGTCAGCAAAGGGTCAAGTGTGGAAAAGAAAAGGTATAAATGAGGTGTGGCGATTGGAACCTGTACCAAACACAGTTGAACAGGACCTGGTACAATCTGAACATCATCCTTAAGTCACACCTCTCCCCATCCTCTGAGACCATCCTATATGTTCACCTTTGAGAAAACCGGGGTTCTCCCTGCACCTCCTTCTTCAGAGGTATGTAAAAACTAAATATTTTGAATATCAATGAAAGACAACAGAGGTGAGCAGCCATCACTTGCCCATAGCATTTGGCTTACAATAGTATTCAGGGAATGTAATATTACAAAAATTTAAGGAGGGTCTGACAAGAACAGCCCCTGGTTAATGTATGTAAAGAAGATACTAGGCACAGGCATTCACCAACGTCCTTACCTAGAGAAAAGGTGCAGAAGTGAAGGCCATGGATCTGGATATAGTCTCCCTCCCTAGGATTGGAAGAGCAGGAGGGACCCATTAAGCTGTCTGTAAGACTGCTGACACCCAGACACATCCTGCAGTTTCTGAGGCAACTGGTGTTAGCGAGGTTTATGGGCTATTGCTCAGGGCTCTCTGCAGAGCTCAGCACTGGCAGCCACAGCCCATTTGACAAAACAGTGGGGGAAATTAGCAGAGCCCATGGTCTGGCTTTGAGAGAGAGAAAGTGCTATGTCTGGAGAATAAATAAAGAGTGGCCTCACATAGGACAGTGGGAGGATGTGAATGTCTTACCTACACATGATACAAGAGCAAACACTTCCAGCATCACATCGCAGTACAGATGTCTCTGAGCCTCATCAAGGATCTCCCACTCATCCTGAGAGAAGGCAATGGCCAAATCCTCAAAGTTCATATCCTGTCATAATGGGGACAGTACATTCCATAAGATTCTCGCTTGAGATTTCAAGTTTGTCATATTCCCCACATCTATCTGCTCCTTCTACTCCCCACATCAGAGAAGACAGCAGGCCTTGGTCCCATCAAAGTCAATCTCTCCTTATATTCGTACTGATGCTGTGCCTTCCACAACAATAAAGACAGATGAGCAGATAGAACATACCTGTGTTCTAGGCCTAAAATGTGAGTCACCCTGCCCCTTTTCAAAACAGTGGTGCAAAGAACATACGGTAGGCAGAGATGTTGCATATAACGGGAATATGATGGATTTGAAACTAGTCTTGTCAGGTAATACCCATTTGTCCTCCAAATTCTCCCTCCAAGACACCAAAATGGTAACACACATTACACTGCTGACTCCAATTTCAGCTTGCCGAGGCCATCACTTTGCATTACCTGCTGGCCATAGTTATCTTATTTTATTTTATTGATTTTTTACAGAAAAGGAGGGAGAGGGATAGAGGGTTAGAAACATCGATGAGAGAGAGACATCAATCAGCTGCTTCCTGCACACCTCCCACTGGGGATGTGCCCGCAACCAAGGTACATGCCCTTGACCGGAATTGAACCTGGGACCCTTCAGTCCACAGGTTGACGCTCTATCCACTGAGCCAAGCCGGTCAGGGCTGTCCATAGTTCTTTGATCCACATTCGTCTCACACAACTTCATTCTAAAGGCACAACTTCACTGGAAACACAAATAGGCCATCACAAGGAGAGGATGTTTAACAATCAGCTTTTCTAAAATTCTAGTTCACCACTTCTGTAATATATTTATCTGTCACCTTCTCTCTCCTCCTTTTCCCATGCCAGTGGAGATTTTCAAGTGTAGGTTACCCTGATGTATGCTATTTCACTGCTATTGTACACGGGGTCAGCCCTCAACAAGAAATGGCATGTGGACACATATATGGCATCTAAACTTTGGACCTGGTATGTAGCACCACAATTACCCATCTTATTAGAAATTATCCTAAAATTCCCCATATCATATCATAAAGACACCATCAGCAATGGACTCCCCTTTCATTCACTCTTCTGCCATTGTTAGTGCCCGGTCGCTTTGTTTTTAGGCCCAGGGACCACACTGATGTCATCATGCCCTGTGGGTGACTGTGCAACTCAGCCCGGTTTCCCCACCTGCTACACTGACATAGATGGCACCTCCCATACTGTTCTCTGGGTCGTTTATTGCATGCTCTGCCCACAAGAGAACCATGGCTGCTGGTCATCAAGGGTTCCTGGGCTGTGCTGTTGTTCATATGTGTGTGAATTGACCAGGTGATAAAAACATATATATTGATGAAAGACAGAGAGAGAGAGAGAGAGAGAGAGAGAGAGAGAGAGAGAGAGAGAGAGAGAGAGAGAGAGAGGAGAGATATTTTTTTTTGTTCCATAAATTTTATACATTCTTTGATTAAATCTTGTAGTTGATGTGACCAGGGCTGCAACTTGCAACCTTTCATTATTGAAATAGTTCACTGACCAACTTAGCTGTTTGGCTTCGGTCAGACATATGTGATATTTTAAGTACAACAACCCAATAATGTACCTGAGAATAGATAGATACAAAACCATCATGATGACAGAGAGTGGTGGAAAGTTAGAATAGGATTCATGGGATTTCATAAGTGTCTTTTTTACAAGAAAATATTTCAAGTAAGCTATTTGAATGGCAGACTTTTTGCATCAATTATTTTAAAGGCCGAGAATGAAGCACTAATAAGAGCAGGAGCAACTGGTATCAGCGATGCAGGCATGCAGGGACAACCAAAATGTTATGGTTTTTTTTTTAAATGTCCATTTAAAATCAATTCTAGTTCAATCAATCTTTAAAAAAGGTTTAAACTTGATGTTTCTTAGTAATTTTACTGTTTCATTATGAAAAATTTTAACATAATTGGTGTTACTGTATCAGTATATTGGAAATAAAATATAATGATGTACTACTGAAATATCTTATCATATCCATGTTCAGAGCCATCACTTTGGGCACCTGAACCTCACAGCGATGAGAGTATTTACACCAGGGATGTTAATAAAGATTATAAACCTAGACTTCACTTGAATTGTCAATGCTTAGACTTAAATAAGAATGGTGGAGAATGTTACCAATGCAGATTAACCTGTGAGTGTATGATATAAATGGATTTAAATCATACCTAGGAAAAATATGGGAGAAAATTTTCCATTCCAATATTCAAAAACTATACTTCCATATACGAAGCAAAAAAGTTACTTGAGTCACTAACGTATGAGTGAACTTCAAATATTTCTTGAATTGTGCACTGTTGTCCTATTGGTTAACATAATAAATTCATTCTATACACACACACACAACACACACACTCACACATACTCACACACACGTATACCAGAGGCCTGGTGCACGAAATTCTAGCACTAGGGAGAGGGTGGTCCCTTGGCTTGGCCTGTGCCCTATCACAGTCTTGGAGCCCTTGTGAGATGTCCAACTGACAGCTTAGGCCCCCTCCCCAAGGGGAGCCACAGAGGTGGGAGTAGCTTCTGCCACCTCCACTGCACTTGCCAGCTGTGAGCCCAGCTTCTGGCTGAGTGGCACTCTGCTGTGGTAGTGAACTGACCACCAGGGGGCAGCTCCTTCATTGAGCGTCTGTACCCTAGTTGTCAGTGTGCATCATAGAGACCAGTTGTTCTGCTCTCTGGTCTATTATATATATATATAAATATAGATATATTTAAAATATACTTTTATGAATAACAGAGAGGAAGGGAGAAGGGGGGGGAGAGAGAGAGAGAGAGAGAGAGAGAGAGAGAGAGAGAGAGAGAGAGAAAACCTTCAATGAAACAAAATAATTGATTGGCTGCCACCTGCGCAAACCCCACCAGGGATGGAGTCCACAACCAGGCATGTGCCCTTGACTGGAATTGAACCTGGGACCCTTCAGTCCACAGGCCAATGTTCTATCCACTGAGGCAAACAGGCTAGGGCTCATTTTATATTTTTAATTTCATGCTTTTGAAAGAATTACTTATGTCCCATTTTCCACCCATTGACCTCTCCAGCTGAACTCCCCCTCCTCCCATCCTGGCTTCCACCCCTGCATTGTCTGCGCCATTGATTATGCTTATATGCATACAAGTTCTTTGGCTGATCTCTCATCCTCCAAATCCCGCTCACCCTCTCATGCCTTTTTTCTGAGGTTTGAAGGTCTCTTCAATGCTTTTAGGTCTCTGGATCTATATTTCTTCATCAGTTTTTGCTGTTCATTATATTCCAGAAATGATGACATCATGAGATACTCATCTTTCTCTGACTGGCTTATTTTGCTTAGCAAAATGCTCTCCAGGTAATAAATTCATTTTAAAAATTGTTAAAAATTCTGAGCAGACATTTTAACAAATATGATAAAGACATGTGAATATATGTATAAAACAAATGCTTACCATCAACAATTCTTAGGTAAATGAAATTAAAACAAAGGTGAATTAATACTATACTCATTTATGGGGCACGTATTTAAAGAAAATAACCATCATATGTGATGGTAGAATTGCAGAAAAACGAGAATTTTCATTACTGTGAGTGGCTGGGAAGGCAAAAGAAGTAAGTATTTTTTAGATCACAGTTCCACATCTCTTACAATGTAAAACATTCACCTACACAACATCAGCTTGATTAGTAAAACATACATCTAGATAATGAACTGAACACAATATCCTTAGAAGATTTATCTATAATACCCCAAACCTGAAAATAGCCAAAATCATAGACACACAATTAAAGTAGTAATTCACTGTACACAATACTACTCAGCAATAAAACAATTAACTATCACATAAGCATTTGTGTTGAATCTCAAAATAACTATGAAGGGTGAAGGAATCCACTATGTGTTAAAGAGTACACACCTTCTAGTGCCTATAAAATTATGAAAAATATGCAGTATTGTGTTGTAATGGAAGGGAAATCAATGCCTGCCTGTAGGACTGAGGAAGGTAGAGAGACAGTTTGTAAGAGGGCAGAAGGTAAATATAGGGTGTGCCAAAAGTAGGGTTAGAGTTGTTGGTATGGAAAGTAAAACAATAATTAACAAATAATAATACAAGAATGTACTCTGCCTTGGTTAGTGTTACTCACTCAGGCATCATTCCCTACACTTCAAGGTCACTAGAACAGGTCAGGACACATGTCCTCCTCAAACCCAAGTAGATGGAATGCAGGAGGCATCAGATTAACATATGTCTCCCATACAGATGTTTCTCTCCACCCCCTCTTCCTTCCCATTCTCCCTAAAAGAATCAATAAAAGTGATGTTTAAAATACTTTTTAAAAAATAGTAAACTCTGTGTTTTAGGTACTCACTATTGTAAACCTATTTTTTCTCCACCCTGTATATTGGAGACAGATAAGTTTATTTCATGTGTGACAACTTCACTGCTTCATATGCACATCAAACCTAACCAAATAGTACGTATTAAAAAAGAGCAGTTTAAAGAGCAGACATGCAGTTTGCATGTCTGTTCTCAGATCCTGGGAGGAACAGCTTTGCTATAGTCGTAGCAAACATTGGTAAGCAATTTAGACTATTACCATCAGAATCCACAGGAAAGTTGACAGGTAACAAGAAACATCCTGGGATTGATTACAGGATTTATCATTCCTCCGCTTTTGAATTCTTGTATGTGGAGCAACAACCTTGAAGTGAACACACTAGAGGAGCCAGCAGAATTGCAAAATTATAAAATTATTTTCTCTGCCAATGACTACAACCAGAGGAAACAGGTATGGATGTCCTGAGACATTATGCAAGTCACAGGCCCTGCAACATTTATGAAAAACATTTAGAAGACGCATTTTTCAACTATTTTACTGCAGTCTTTCCCACTTATGATTGAAACAGAGCTTTTGCTCTAATTGTGGTTGCACGCAACCCCCAGATTCTTACCTCAAGAGACACCAGCCTATGAAATGTAGTACATCATGACGTATGGATCATTTGCTGAGACTTATGTCATACACACTGTTAACAAAGAAGATAATCATATTGTTCACAGAAGCACAACAAAGACCTCCTCTTCAGCGTGACCTTTGACTTCACCAATAATAGAGGTACCAGGCTGCAAATTAGAACCATAAAGTCCTGCAATCTTGCTTTCAAGACTTTCAGAAGAAATGCAAAATAAGTAAATAATGGCCAAAGAGTGACTTTCTGTCATCATGATGTCCCTTCAGAAGCACTGAACATTTGGGATCCCACAATATCTCTTCACCTCTACATGCTGACAGATGACCATTGTCCTTTCACTTCATTCCGGGCAGAGAATAGGAACAAGAAGTTAAAGATACAAATGCAAAAAATACTTTTACAAAAAAAAAAATCATAATCCAGAGCCATATACAGCAAGGGGTTTGCATGTTGGTGAATAGCTACCTGAAAAATTCATCACAGCACAATGTGAGAAACACAATGTCCCTGAAAAGTTATAGTGCATCTTAGGATGGTGGTCTGGGGGAAATGATAGTCCATTCCTTAATCAGAGACAAAGGAGTGAAGACCCTAAGAGTTCAGAGTACTCATCATTTCCTCAAACAGAAGTAAGAATACAGAATTCATTTTTTTCTGAGCATGCAGGACTTCCCACAATCAGTACACACATATAGCTTTTCTCTAGTGTGAACTTTCCTGTGGATAAGGAGGTGATTATTGCAGGTAAAAGATTTCCCACAATCACTACACTCATAAGGTTTTTCACCAGTGTGACCTCTCTAGTGTTGAGTGATGGTATTGCTTTGAAGGACTTCCTGCAATCATGACACTCATTCAGCTTTTCTCAAGTGTGGAATTTGTGTTGTGATTGAGTTTGGGCCTCAGGATGACGGACTTCCAATGATAACTACACTCATATTGCTTTTCTACAGTGTAAACTCTTCTATGATGAATGAGATTAAAGATTTATCTAAAAGATTTCCCATATTTTTTACACTTATAATTTACTTCTGGAGCAGACAACCTGATGCTGAACAACTTTCTGGTTGTGGCTGGCAGCTTTTTCACATTCACCCCCTCGTCATGATCTCTTCCACTGAGAAATTCCTGTGGAATCTCACTACCACTGTGTGGCTCTCCAGTGTTAAAAGTGGCCTGTTGCTGGAAAATGTCTGAGATGGCTGGCAAGACTTCCCCAACCTCCCTAGCGGTTGCAGGCCCCCATATTAAGTAAAAGCTGCACTGGGACACAAATGAGGCCCTGTCCATATCTTCTTTCCAGGGCTTTTGTCAACTGGCATCTCTCTGTTGCTGGTGAGGGTCTGCACTCAAACAGAAGTCTCTCACACATATATGTTACAGATCAAGGCGTTCTGCTCAAAGTATGCTGCTCGTAACTCAGTCAAGTGCAAAATATCTTTTAAGACTGAGAAAAAGATGGGTCTTCTGGGTTGCTGAGGCTGTCTTAAAAGCCCTGACCTGACTCTCCTGGTACATATATACTCTGCGCAGAATTGGTCTCTTCATCATCCATGTTTTGTCAACAACGTGAAAATAAAATAAATGGTGAGGAACTGAATGCTGACTGTTGTGTCAGGTGGAAGTCCCTTTACAAAAGTTCAGTGCAATTGAGTGACAAGAAAAGATCTATAGGAAGGATTATAAGATACTGCCATGAAGGTCTGGGCCACTGAAGATCACAAAACAAGGAAAACCTCAAATGAAATATGACATACACAGTAAGCAACATGTGGAAGAGAAGCAGGATCTTCAGTTCATTCTTCTGCTAACAAGAGTTCAGCATAGTATGTCTTCTGGTAACGTGGAAAGCTGTGCTGAAATATGGTTATGTCTCATTCCAAGTAAACTATCTACACTAATAAAAGAGAAACATGCAAATTGCTGTCACTCCACTATACTCCAAGCCCCACCCACTGCCAATCAGAGCTACTATATGCAAATTAACCCAACCAAGATGGCGGCCATCAGCCATGGAACTGGATTAAGTAGGAGGCTTCCTCTCCCGGTGATGGAGGAAGCCAAGCTTCCCACCTGCCCTGA
>PVJC01034352.1:0-18884 GCA_004026665.1 Murina feae | reverse complement strand
GCTTCCCGGTGCCCTCCAACCCTGCCGCCTCTTTCCCACTCATGGGTCCTGGGTCCTGCACTGTCCCGCCCTGCAGCCGCTCTGTGCACTCGGGAGGTCCCTCAGCCCGGCCTGTGCCCTCTCGCAGTCTGGGACCCCTCAGGGGATGTCCACCTGCTGGCGTGCCTGACCAGCCTGGGTGACGGGCTTTAAGGCTGCCCACAGCTCCCATTGACCCAACGTCCCAGCAAGGCTGGCTGGACGCAGGTTCTGCGGTTTCTCTCCTATAATTGATGCTGTTCCTTGAAGGCCTGGGGTTATCTTCTATAATTGATACACTGTTCCTTTAAGGCGGCCTTCTAACTGAAGCCTCCTCTTTGCTTCACCTCGCAGTGTCTATAATGAAACAATTGTTACTTTTACTGGTTAGGCTGGAGCTGCTCTTTTCTTCAGCTCTGGAGGATTCTATGATTGTTACATTGTTTCAAAGCTGTGTTTTGCTAGAGGCAGTTTAATCGGAGCTGAGCTGAGCGGGCGCACCTTCACTTTTGCTCCTGCCGCAATGGAAAGGGCTGTTTACTCAGGTCCGTGAGTGGCGGCCGTCATGTTGGCTGGGCTAATTTGCATACAGCCGCTCTGATTGGCTGGTGGGCGTGGCTTACCCTGTCTCGGAGAAACGGTTAATTTTAATATTTTGCTTTTATAGAGTAGATATTACAGATTCAACGTATTCTAAGTAAACCATAAAGATAAATTGAAAAACTGATTAGAGATGATTCCTTACTTTGCTTAAATATTCACTGTACAATGACTTTAACAAATTTAATGAAAGTATAATTTCCTTTGTAAAGACATCTACTTTGATACACACTCTTGGCTGCTGGCCATCCCTGATGTACCGATGATACATACATTAGGACTCATGTCCAAAGCTGCAGGAGCCACTTGGGCAAGTACCAAATCCTGCACACTCCTGACTTTGCTGGTGGATCCAACTTTGGATATTTGTCATCCCTACAAACCATTCTCCCCTTACAGAATTCAAGTGGCTCATCCTGTGTACATGCATGCAGAGAGTATCTGTCTCTGCCTCATGGAACGTAGACTCCCTGAGAGTAGAGTCTATGAATGGTTTTGCTGACTGAGGTATTACTAGAGGCTAGTTCAGTGTCTGGCCCTTGGAAGATATTCAATAGAAGTCTTTTAAATTCATGAGTTTATTTGTTTACTCATTTGGTCATTCGTTAATTTATCTATATGTATTAAGTACCTTCTATAAGATAGTCACTGGTCTAGGCATTAGAGTTAAATTAAGTGTTAAAATTAATGTGTGTATGTTTGTGTGTATAAATTTTCTACAGTTCCTGATGAATCTGGAGCATTGGTCTCAAAGAAACACCTGGTAGTTTAAGTCACCAATGGAGCTATGGTCACCATTAGTTTGTGGGCGAGAGAGCCTTTCAGTGGTGCCAGTATGGACAGTCTTTAGATTGGAAGGTTAAGTGTATTCCTAGCATCTAATTTTAAAACATAAATTAATCATTTTCAAAAAAATAACATTTAAAATTGTGCTTAGATATTTTAAGTCCAATAGTAGTAGGGTAAGCTAGCACTGTATGACTCTCTGAAGAGAGTCCCAGGTATGACACTAGAAATAAAGGGATGCAGAAGCCAGAGGTGGGTACACAGGACCTGTGAAAGGGATTTGAGGGGATCTTGGAGAAGCATTGACTGTTCCTCTACACCGGGTTATTATCATAGAAATGGTATGGCATGTTGTGAGGAAAAAAATGGGTTTATCTCTCTTATTAGGATACAGGCCCAGATAACTTTAATTTAGTTATCTAATGGCACATAGTTTTATTCAGATGCCCCCAAAAGAAATATTTGCTGGAGTAAACTGCTAGAACTCAACTGATTTATAAAATAGAGGCTGTTTGCCTTTCTGTTTTATAAAATGGGGCTCACTTGTGACATTTAACATGTTTATAGTAGTTTTTAAATAGCTGGGACAGTAAGAGCTTCCTTCTTTCTTTCTCAATATACCCACCTAGAGTTAGGAATTTATTGCCATACACAAAGATGCTGTAAATATATAAGACTAGAATTTCTCTTCTATACCTTGTTCTAATTGTGTTTGATGAATTTACTTTTGCTCAGCAAGATCAAAATAAATAAACACTTTGATTCAGTAAAATATTTAGGCAGAAGATTGTTTGGTATAGGGAAATAAGCCCGCAGCATGCAGGGTATGTATGCTGTGAGAATAGGGACACAGTAGAAGTGTAAAACTGTCAACACAATGTATGAATGTTCATTGGAGCAGAAGCCACTAAGGTGACAATTAGTGGTAAACAAACTGTGTGTTTAACTGGAAAAGGAGCATGCAATTTACTGTTTACAAGATAAAAGCTATTCTTCCCTATTAAACTAAAGAATATTGTCAAATATGGAATTCCTTTGAAGTTTTCACTCCAGTGTTATTAATAGTCAACACCCCTGCCTGCTCTGTTTATTAGGGACCATGTGCTTAGACATAATGTTTGAGAGAACAAAAGTGGCTGGCTCTCTCTATTTCCCTAAGAAACTCACAATATAGGTGAGGTCACCCATTTTATAGAGCATAGACTTGTAAAAAAAAAAACAGCTCTCAGTTGTTTGGTGGGGCCCTGGTCTATGATAGACATTGGAAGATATATTTTGCTTTTATGATCTAGCTTCATAATTACCTCAACACTGCAAAGTAGGAAATATTACTCTCATTTTTAAAATGGAAAACTGAGGCTCAGAGTGATGAAAATAATTTGTTTATGATAAAATAACTTGTGAGTATTCCAGTAAGGATTTAAATCTGAACCCAAGCTATCTTTTTACTAAATTGAGCTGCTCTTTTAAAGAATAGTGTCATAAAGTTTAAAATCCAAACTGAATTGAGACTGGAACAAGCATGCAAAGACTGTCAGAAATGCCTTTTTAAAAAGCTGCATTTGAGGCAAAAGATCAATGAAGGAGTTGTGTGTTGATTGGGGCCAACATTACAATATTGATAAGTAACATGGAGGAGCAGACACTGTTAAATTTGCTTTTGTCCTCTATTTCAAAATATAATGATCTTCAAACCATAGGAGGATAAAACAAAACTGGTCACAGGCAAGGGGATGCAAATCTATATGGGTGAAGATATTACGAAGCAGCACCTAACCGGGTCTAAATGAGCTCAGGTCTCCTACTAGAAGAAACATGCCTTTGAAGACTGAGACAATCTCAGACAGATCAATGCTCCTGTTAGATTTTGTGCTAGCATCCTGTAAAATAGTATATTCTATGATTTGTAAGTATATATGTATGTGTGTGGTTATGTCAGTGATTAGTTTTCCATCCCAGGTATGACACTAGGAACAAAACTCTATGTTGTGCTCTTTGTGGTGTTTCCCTCATGGGGATAAAATGCCTGGGGTATAGCTGGGCCTCAGCACACCTTCAACGAACCAAGGAATTTACTGACTGCAGGTGACTTCTGAGGAGTCAGTAAGAACTGACACAGATGCTGATACTGCTTTTGAAAAGGATGTTGATGACAAATGGACTCTTGATAGAAAGTCACAAACTGGTAGCCCATAGGACAAATAATACTGGCAAGAATGTATTGATTGGTTCAGAAGAAGCTATGGAATCTGAATACTTTTAGGAGACATATCTTTTCTAGCTTATCATAGTTTTTACCTCCCTCTTCTGTGTTTCCCAGTTTTTTAAAAAATATATTTTATTGATTTTTCACAGAGAGGAAGAGAGAGGGACAGAGAGTCAGAAACATCGATGAGAGAAACATCGATCAACTGCCTCCTGCACACTCCCCACTGGGGATGTGCCCGAAACCAAGGCACTTGCCCTTGATCAGAATCGAACCTGGGACCCCTGAGTCTGCAGGCTGACACTCTGTCCACTGAGCCAAACCGATCAGGGTATGTGTCCCCAGTTTTATTCCCTGGCTAATTTTTGGAAGCATTGTTGTTCAGCGTCCAACAGTTTGTTGACATTGACCTTATGCAAAATTCTAGAATACAGCATTGCAAAGATGGGTGGTTTTTTAAATTAAATTTTATTTTTTAAAATATATTTTATTGATTGTTTACAGAGAGGAAGAGAGAGGGATAGAGAATTAAAAACATTGATGAGAGAGAAACATCCATCAGCGGCCTCCTGCATATCCCCCACTGGGAATGTGCCCACAACCAAGGCACATGCTCTTGCCTGGAATCAAACCTGGGACCCTTCAGTCTGCAGGCTGACGCTCTATCCACTGAGCCAAACTGGCTAGGGCAAGATGGATGGTTTTTTAAATATTGGAGAGAAAAGAGTGATTTCTAAGAAATACAAATTTCTAATTTCCAACTAACTCTTTTGTAAATAGTATTTAACAGTAGCATAAAGTAAATTGGGGTATTGGAAAGCTAAAGAATTGTGACAGTGGTTTCAAACCAAATTTTCTAGCATCTTTTCAAATAACATGCTTGTATGGCCATTTTCATTTATTAATCTTAGTTGGTATTTTCAGACTTTTTATTCTGGTAGTTGAGGATCTAGTAGTACTCATAACAGCATTAGGATAAATTCATGATCTAAAATATTGTGATCTGGGTAATGTTTTTTTTTTTTTTTAAACAGTGTGAGGATAGAAGTTACCCTCACACACACACACACACACACACACACACACATCATTAAATGGTACCTCATTGTTGTTTTGATTTGCATCTCTCAGATGATTAGTGACTTTAAGCACTTGTATGCATGCATATAAGCATAACCAATGGACACAAAACACTGGGGGAGGGGGCCGGTAGGGGAGGCCGGGTGAAGGTCAAGGGGGAAAAAAAAGGAGACATATGTATTACTCTTTGTAATATTTTAAGCAATAAAACAAAATTTAAAAAAAGTCGTTAAAAATAAAACAGAACAAAACAACCCTCCTACATAACATATGGACATGTTTAAAAGTTCCTTTACACTTTCATGATCATGTTTACTCCTACTCAATTTTTGCCATTCAATCTGTTTAAGAATAGTTAGAGCATCTTACGTTCCAAAGCAAAAGGTTGTATAATTCTGCATCTTTTGTCACACTCATTAAAAAATAGCACATTAGCGGATAAGATATTAATGAGTGATCAGTGCATTTATGGTTTTATTTATACCTTAGGATGAATTTGATGATGTCTTTGTTGGTTTATGTAAAGACTGTGATTGACAGGAACTGGTCTATGTGATCTTGAGAAAATCATGTCTCTCAGCCTTTTCCTCCTGGAGAAAAAAGGAGTTAATAAATCATTGCTTACCTCAGAGGGTTGTTGTGAGGATTATGAGATTATATATAACATCTACCCTACCTTGAATCCTTACTATATGCCAGCATTGTGCTAACCTCATCAGCTATTTTATGTCGAACACACAGTCAATCAGTTATTAGTTGTGTAGTTTACTGCCCCTCATGTCCCAGGCAAAATCAAATCTGTAAATCAAAAATTCTTCTAATTTTTAAAGAGCTAATTTTCAAGGAGCTTATTTTTTTGTTGACACTATTACAGATTACCTCATTTCCCTCCATTCCGTTGCTTACTTCACCCAGCCCCCGCCACTGTTCCCTCTGGTCAGTCACTGTTGTCTGTGTTCCTGGACTAGGCATATATGTTTTTTGGCTAATCCCTTTACCTTCTTTCATCCATTTCCCCCTTCCTCTTCCCATCCCCTCTAACAGCTATCTGACTGTTTCATGCCTCTGGTTCTATTTTGTTCATTAGATTCCACATATAAGTGAAATCATATGGTACTTGTCTTTGTCTGGCTTGTTTCATTTAGCATAATAATCTGCAGGTCCCTCCATGCTGTTGCAAAAGTAGGTCATTTCCTAAAAGCGAACCCAGCCTGTTGAATCTTTCTTCATCTGATACCACCTATGTATGCAAGACCAACAATTTCTTCTTTAGTTTCCTTGTCAGAGTTCACTTACATCAATCATTTGTGAGTTCAGGATATGGTACTGATGGTTTTGTAGTGCCACGGGAAAGAGTTATATAATGTGTGGCACAAAATTTCACCTTTTTCCTATTTACTTCCTATTATGTCTTTTTCCTCCCCTCTTCTTCTTTACTTTCTTTCTTCTTAATTTTCCTGGAAACTTCATATTGGTTGTTTTCTGTTATGCAAAACTACTGATCCTTTTTTAAAGTTTTGCTATCTTATATCCAGGCTCTTGAGATCCCATTTTCTGCATCATCATTTTCCAAGATAGTTTTCTTTTTAAAAAACAATCCTACATTTATCAATATATTACATTCACATGATTAAAAATCAATAGAACTAAAAGATGTATTTTGAATAAAACATACTTTCTTGTCCCATTCTTCCTCATTTTCAAGTCCTGTTCTTCTAATACATATCAAGTTCAGCTCTTTTAGATTTTTCTTTTGTAATTGTCAACATCTTTATAAATGTTTATATTGGTATTCCTCTTTCTTAATTTATCAATCTCAGTGGTTTTAGACTTCCTACTTTGCTAGTTCAGGATCTATCAGTCAATACAATCCCTTCCACATACACACATGTGTTCCCTCATACTGTTCTTTCAATATAGTTTAGCACATTCATAATGAATTCAATACTCAGTTTCTATGTTATTGAATAATTAAATATTATTTACTGCTGAGCCTTGTAGTATGTTTCTTCCTTTCCAGGTTTACTCTATTACTTTACTGTATTATTCTGTTTGTATTTCTCTAGTTTCCATTTCCCCCAAAAGGCTTTAATAAAGCTATCAAACACTAATATTTTTTCATACGTTAAAATATGAGATAAATAAATTTATTAAAATCTTTTTCCCCCTTGGAAGCCTCCTTCCCAACCCACCATCACCCTTCTTCAGGCCAGTTGGTTATACTCAAGGTTTTCTGGACAAATGTCAGAATTCTTCAGTGCTTGTTCTTCATCTGGGATGCTACATAGTCTTCTATCTTGGTTTACTCTTTTATTTTGCTGTTTGTCTTCTCTAAGAAAGCATGCATGAAAGTTTATTTGAATCCTTATATATTTTCAAATGCCTATTCTCAAATTTGATTGATAATTTGACTACAATAGTATACATTTGTCATTTGATTGCAATAGTGGCCATTAAGGGTATCTCTCAAATAATTTTCCTGTATTTTTATGATTCCTACCTTGTGAATTATGTCTTTTCAAGACATAATTCAACTATTCCTTTCACCAACCTCATTTGCAGGTATGGTGCTGTGTTACTATTAAACAAATCAGTACAGATTTTCATTCAGAAGCAAGTAGCTTGAGTTTTGTAAGAGTTTACTATTTTCTATTGAAGGTTCAGGGACATGTGGTTTTCAAGGGCAGTAGTGTCATTAGTGCTGGAGCCAGGAGTAGTTACAGTGATTTCCAGTGTAAGATTGATGGAGGAGTAAAGTAAAAAAGTTTCCCCATCAGGGTGGTTCTGGGCCTTGGCACTGGAAAACTGATCTTGAGCTATTTTCTCTATCCCTTCCAATGATTGAGTGAATTATCCACTATCTTTTAGAAATGTATTTTTCTCGGCCAACAGTGCGTATTCTCCTGTTTGCAACTAAGACTGATAGAGTTAATATGAAATTATAGATTAAGAATAATTTTGCATAAAAACTTGATTTCCTCAGAGGGAAGTCAGGAGAGGGTGGTGGTAAGGGAAAGAGATCAACCAAAGGACTTGTATGCATGCATTTAAGCATAACCAATGGACACAGACACCAGGGGGTGAGGGCATGAGTTGGGGGATGAGTATAAAACATATGTAATACCTTAATTAGGAAAGAAAGAAAGAAAGAAAGAAAGAAAGAAAGAAAGAAAGAAAGAAAGAAAGAAAGAAAGAAAGAAAGAAAGGAAGAAAACTTGAGAGGTTTGGCTTCCCTGTCATTGAGTATCTAGTGTTGCTGATATCAAAAGCATAGTATGCAAATTGTCCCCTCAACTGGGAGTTCTTCCGAGAGTTCAACCAAGGGACAGGACCAGCCAAGGCCAGCCAGAGAAAGGGAGGGAGGCCCTGGCTAGCAGCAGCAGTGGGAGGAGGCCCCAGCCAGCAGTGGTGGCAGGAGGCCGTGGGAAGGGAGGGAGTACCCAGCCAGCAGCTGGCAGCCACTAGGGACCTTTCCAGTGCATGAATTTCATGCATTGGGCCTCTAGTCCTATACAATAAAAGGGTAATACACAAATTGACCCTAATGGTGGAACAACTGAGAATGATCAGTCTCTATGACACACACTGACCACCAGGGGGCAGACACTCAATGCAGGAGCTGCTCCCTGGTGATTGCTGCGCTCGCTCCCACAGGAAGAGCTCCATTCAGCCACAAGCTGGGCTGATAACTGAGTGCAGCAGTGGTGACAGAAGACTCTCCTGCCTCCTTGGCAGTACTAAGGATGTCCAATTGTGCTCCCAGGCTGCCAGAGGGATGTCTGACTGCCGGCTTAGGCCTGCTTCCCTGGGGACTGAGAGAGGGTGCAGGCCAGGCTGATTCACTCTTCCCTGTCCCCCACCCCCCAAGTGCATAAATTTTTGTGCATCTGGCCTCTAGATATTTTATAAGAGCCTTGTGTGTATATAAGCTTTCAGAATATTCCTTTAACTTTTGATGACATTTCTAGTGATGTTTCTTATTTATTGTTCTGAGCATTCTCAGGAACTCTCTTTCTGAAAGATTACTTATTTCAGTTAAGGGAAACCTAATATTTCTTTCATAGTTTCTATATTCAGGTTTTCTGGAACTCTTACTAGATGTTGGAAAGCAGGATGCAATACTTTCATTTTGTTGTTGTCGTGTTTTCCTATATTCTATCATGTTTTATATTTTAGTCTATTTTCTTGGGTTTCTCAACTTCAACTTTGCTTTTGATTAAAAAAAATCAGTTATATCTTTAATTTTTAGGAGCTCTTCTATTTTAAATCTGGAACTGTTCCTTTTTGATTGCATAAGTTTCTCATTTTATAGACAGAATGAAATCTCTAAGCATCTCATGTATTGTAAAGATTTTCTTCTTAATCATCTTGTATTATTTTTGTTTATTTCTGTTTGTTTTGATCTTTTACTTCGGAAAATTTTCTCAAGTGTTTTGTAAACATTGGCTTTCCACTTACATTTAAAAATGTGTCACTAGACTTTTGATCAGAACTGTTTACTCTAAACAAAAATCCTCTAGTTTTCACCTGATGTTCTTGAGAGTCCTATAGTTCAGTATATGGATTTATAAAAAATTCCCTGCTCATCAGTGCCATGAATCACCCCCTTCTCCATGTGTCCGTTGTTCCCTATTAGAAGTCTTACTGACTATTTTTCTAGAGAAAAAATCATATCCCATCCCTCACACCACTTAGGTTCAGAATAAGTTGCCTGACTGTACCAGGTAGAAAAAGGAACCTGGAGGGAAAGCCTTCATGCCTCCACTTACTACAAGTGTAGATCTTTAAACATTTCACTGAGTTCACCCCAACTCTTCCCTGTTTTAGTAAAGCTGATTGATTTCAAAGGTTGAGCTTCCAGGTGTTTTGTTAGATGAATTGGATAGCGTCTTTTTTGGTCCCCTTTAACACTGATGTAGGCTTTCACTTCCTGTATTCAGTCAGTCACCACTTCTCCATGTCTTTTTCATCTCTCAAATGTTTGTTGAAATAATTGCTTTCACTCTTCCACCACCATTTAAATCCAACTCCATAAAAATCTTTGCCACTGCTGCCACCACTGGGGCTGCCATGACTCGGACTATACCTAGCACCTCGCTGCCACTATGGAGGACATGAGCCAATACAGCAACATAGAGAACTCACAGAAGGATCCAAAGCCAATGAGAGCAGGAATCATCAGGATGACAGTAAAATGTTTATTGGAGGCTTGAGCTGAGCTACAAGCAAGAAAGATCTGACTGAATATTTATCTCAACTTGGGGAAGTTATAGATGCACAATTGAAATAGGCCCAATTACCAGAAGATCAAAAGGATTTGGTTGGATTTGTGCTTTTCAAAGATGCTTCTAGTATTGATAAGGTTTTAAAGTTGAAGGGACACAAACTGGATGGCAAATTGATAGACCCCAAAGGGGCCAAAGCTTTAAAGGAAAAGAATATCCCCCCAAAAATGTGGTGTTTTTTTTTTTCTGGATGGATTGAGCCTAGATACTTCTGAACAACAAATTGAATAATATTTTGGAGACTTTGGAGCAATTTAAAATATTGAACTTCCTACGAGTAGAAAAACAAATGAAAGAAGATATTTTTCTTTATTTTCATATACACAGATGAAGAGTCAGTAAAGAAATTGTTAGAAAGCACATATCATCAAATTGGCTCTGGGAATTGAGAGATCAATGTTGCCCAACCAAAAGAAGTATATAGATAGCAAGAGCAACAACAAAAAGGAGCAGAGGTAAGAGGTGGATGAGGTGGTACTAGGGGTCGTGGCCCAGGTCAAAGCCAAAACTGAAAGCAAAGATTTAATATTTATTGTTATCAATGATATGGAATTACAGTAGTGCTGCTGGTGTTTATCAAAACTGTAGTGGCTGTGATGAATATGATTTTACTAGGTGTAACTATGTGAACTATGGATATGGACAGTGCTATGCAGACTACAGTGACCAACACAGCATTTACTGCAAGGCGTCTTGCGGGTGGGTGACAATCACCAAAACTGTTATCAGCCATCTTAAAGTAGGACATTGTAGAAGACAGGAGAAGATTGCTGAACTAACCAATCTTGCAGCACAACGCTGAACATTGGTTTTCTATTGACCTAAGATGATTATTTTGTAAAAGATTTTCTAGTGTGCAAGGCATAACTGTGTTCAACCTTACATAGCCACCAATTAGTTTTCTGTTTTACCTTTCTTTCACTGTTTCTTTTTTCCCCTCTATCATTCTCTATGTTCTGGATAAATAAGATGCTAATTTCTCAACGGTCATTCTAGTGTAATTTCAGAAGCATTAAAGGTAAAAATAATGTGGCAACTCTATATGTAATCAAATAATCTTCTCATTTTTTTTTCAAATGATGACAAACCTTTCAATGAAGATTTTTGGTGTCAACTATGAAAATAATGAAATAATAAACTCATCATTATGAAGGAGGTATATTGTCTCTTTGACACATAATAGAATGAGATTTAGAGGGTTTAATTAACTTGTCCAGAATACTATCCACTTAAGTGGTAGAGACATATTCAAATCCAGGCCAGTCTGTTTCTGAAGGCTGCACTGTAACTATTAAACATGACTTAGTACATCAAATAACTGACACATAAGTTTCCCAGTGATGATAATTATTGGCAATATGAACCCACAAGTATAGTATTCAGTGTTTTAGATGTTATTTCTAGAGTAAGTGCAGTAATAGGGTTATCTTTATATAAAGCATCTAGACTAATTTAGAACTGACAGTAATAGGTAATATAATTAACATTGTAAACAATTATTTCGGTATGTAGAATAATATCCCTACTCCCAAAGATGTTCACATCCTAATCCCTAAAAACTGAGTGTGTGTTTACAAAGCAAGATGAAATTAAAGTTACCAATCAACTGATCTTGAGAAATCTGAATGAACCAAATGTATTCACATGGGTCTTTATAAGTAGAAGAGGAAAAGAGAAAGGATCAGACATATGTCAGCATGAGAAACACTTATCTGAATGATGCTGGCTTTGAAAATGAAGTAAAGGGACCATAATTCAAAGAATGAGGGTAGTCTCTGGAAGCTGGAAAAGGCAAGCACACTGTTTCTCCTTTAGAATCTCCAGAAGAAATACAGTTCTAACAATACTCTGAGTTTAGCCAAATGAGACTAATTTCAGATTTCTTATCTCCAGAACTATAAGATAATAATGCTTTTTTTAAAGCCACTAAATTTATGGTAATGTGTTTACAACAGCTTCATCCAATCTGTTGTTAATTCCTTTTAGTGTATTCTTCATTTCAAATACTATATTTTTCATTTTTTATTTGTGTGTGTGTGTGTGTGTGTGTTTTCTATGTCCTTTTTTATGCTTACACAAAGAGATCTTTGTTTAAGTTCTCACTGGGTTCATCTATTGTTCCCCTAAGTTCATTGAGCATTCTTATAATTATTGGTTTGAACTCTGTATCTGATAGATTGCTTGCCTCCATTTCATTTAGTTGTTTTTTGGAGAATTCTCCTGTTCTTTCATTTGAGACATGTTTCTTTGTCTTCCCACTTTGGCTGCCTCACTATGTTTGTTTCTATGTATTAGATAGATTTGCTACATTTCCCAGTCTTGGCAGAGTGGCCTTATGTAGTAGCTTTTCTATGAGGCCCAGTGATGCAGTCTTTCCAGTCACCTGAGCTAGGTACTCCAGGAATCTCCCTTGTGAGGGTATATGAGCCCTCTTATTACAGTTGAGCTTTAATTGCTCCTGGCTTGCCAGTGGATAAAATTGACCCTCAGGCTGACTTTGAGCATTGGCCACAACTATGGTGTATAAGCTACCCCATGGAGTGGGATTTTCCCAGTGGGGTCTGGTGCTTGCTTAGACCTCCCTTTGGGTATGCTGCTTGTGGAGTAAATTGGGTGGTGTTCCAATGTGGTCTGGAACTGGCTATTCAGTGTATTGGTGCTGGGGCCTCTTGGGAGAGAATCCAGGTGCAGGTCAATGTCAGATATAGCCTATGACCAGCTCAGGGCTACCTGTGTGGTGGCCCACTTAGAATGTGGAGCCAGCAGAAGTACTCCCTTGCTCAGGGATAGCCTGTATTTACAGCAGCAATAATAAATGAACACAATTATTAAATAAAATAAATGTATATACACATTTGTGTGTGTGCAGGTATGTAGCTTACCAAAAGAAAAGACAGTGAATGCTTACTTGGGAAAACTGGGCAAAGGGATGTATGTTATTAAATTAGTAACTCCTGAGGTGAAAGGCAGCTTGGGGAGGAAGGAGTAATTAGTGCTACAAAAGTGTCACTCACTGGTCAAGAATAAGAAGGAAGTCATTCCATCTTGAACACATAGGACAGTGACTCTTCTTGCCCCTATGAGTCTAAAATTCCCTAACTTTTCTACAGTATGCAGAGAGTATAGAGCTTGTGATAGGACACCTGGGAGAGGGAGAACTGATGAACTCAGGAAATAATCCAATGTCAAAACTAGTGAAATGGGAGAGTGAGGAAGAGGTGGGTTACTCTGCATAGAAGAGGAAAAAATATTTATAGTATCACCTGATAAGCACTCTTCTTAAAATAGGCTTTTATCTATTTCAGGCCTCAGGCCAGGTGGGAGACCATCACAGGTAACTCCAGAGGAAAGTGAGACACGAAAGTGAAGGAAGCCAATACTCCAATGAGAAGACGATCACAATAGTGAAGCAGGGCTCAGTCCTGCTGGGGACCCCTGTGAGTCCGTACAGGATACACCTCTCAGTTGTCCCCTTTAGGAGTGAATGGGCTGTCATATTTATTCACCAACTTCTCTTTGTCAGGGGTGCAGGGCTGCTTTCAGGATATCACTTTTGTACCACCTCAGGACACCCTTATGCCTGGGTTGAGTATTCCCTGGAAAGTAGGTAAAGCCCTCAGTGAAGAGCAGTGAGTACCTGAAGTAAGAAGCCCTCAACAGTTATGGGAATGGTAGGTGCCAAGGATCTGTGTTCTGCTCTCCTGCCACTCATGGCAGAGACAGTATAATATGTATGGCACAAGAATCTGTGAGATATCTGGATTGCACGAATCAGATCTAGAAGAAGAAAAATCAGACTGGAACATTTTTTCCCCCACATGCTTATTAATAGTCACTCATTTTTTGGAGAAGATGGAATAGGAATTTTTATTAAAAAACTACTCATGTAGACATAGTGGAGCATGCCTGTGTTAACTACATAGGACTCTAGATGTAGAGATATAGCTATACAGACTCAAACTCAAGTATCCCAGCCCATATTGTAGGTGCCCAAAGGAGAAAAATAAGGTTAAAAAGCACCAAGTGTACAACCCAGAAATGTTTATTGTGTTATGCATGTGTTCCACATTGCATTTTACTTTTCTTTCCTAAAAACACACACCACAAAATCAAAGCCCCAGTAGGCACCGTTTCCCAAAGTATGCAAATTATAGGTGCACAGTATGTGTTGAGAAGGCAGGTCAAGGGATTGGTTGTACCTGTCTTCCTTCCCTGAAGGTAGAACAGTTGGGAGCATCATCTTCATGCACTAAGAACTGCCATTTAAAGTAATAGTAGTCTCAGTCTGTACCAGTTCACAGCAGGCTTAACTAACTGGCAGATGCAATGGCTCAGAAATGAACAATGTAAAAGTACAGTAAGTCAAAAAAACTAACATTTGGACATCACTTGTATCTGAAGACTGTAGTCAGTCATATAACAAGATCTGGGAAAATACAGATGAAAAACTTTATGCATGTTGTATTCACTGATCTCTTAATATAGGAACATTAGAAAGAAAAGTCAGAGATCAACCAAAGAACTTTTATGTATGCATATAAGCATAATCAATGGACACAAGACACTGGGGAATAGGGTAGGCTGGGGGAAGGTCAAGGGGAAAAAAAAAGAGACATATGTACTATTCTTTGTAATACTTTAATCAATACAACAAAATTTTTAAAAAATAAAGAAAAGAAAAAAAATAAAAAGAAAAGTCAAAACAGGCGCTCTAGCTTTGGAACCAGATGAGAGTTTCAAATGTTCTTATTCTTATGCTTATTAGCTTTGACCTAGACCAAAGTAGTTGAGTCTTAATTCTTTTACTTTTCATATTAAGACATAAAAGTTTCTTTATCATAGACTTTGAATTGAATGTTTATCCTCATTTTTCCTATTCATTCCTGGGCTTTCTCAGAGTAAAATGAGTATTTGCTTTATTGTGATCAAGTCCAAGATGTTTTACTGATGCTCTCTTGAGTTCTAGGCAGTTTACTAGCTACTGGTGATATCAAAAAGTGGAACATAGATTGTGTCTTTGAGAAATGCAAAATATGGTGGAAGTGGACATAATAAATCATCTTAGCACATTGTGGTATGCTACAGTAGAAGTACACGCAAAATATTAGAGAAGCTAAGCTAATGGGGTAATTGATCTGCAAGGGAAATAGAAGGGAAAAGAGGAGGCCAAAGAAGGGAAGTAGTATTTGAACTGTGCCTTGAAGAATAAGATTCTTTAATTTAAAAGGGAGGAGTGAAGAAATACTCTAAGCAGGAGAACCGCCTTAAGAATTGTGTTTAAAGTGCCTTTATATGCAGCAGCCTAAACAACCTATGAAGAAAAGGGTTCTTAAGGCCTTTGGAAAGGTTGCCTCCACAAACTATACCCTGAAACACTGTTTAGAAAGCAACACTTAATTTTCATAATTGTTATAACGATAACTTGCATGATCTTTTTTGCTGAATATCATTTTGAATTGATGTGTACTATTCAGAAAGGTGCACCAATTCAGAAGCACAACTTCAAACAAGTTTAAACATCTAGAATTAGCCAGAAAACTAATAGTGAAAAATTTGTGAAAATAGTGAAAGATTTGTAGAAAGCCTCTGAGCAGGGATAAAATTACTTCAGATTATATGGGCTTAATTTTAAATTTATTTTTAAATCACAGAAAATATACCAGCAATTGTCAATATGTAAGGATTTAGAATAAAAAGTAGAAGTTGAGATTTGTGGCTGAGTATGATACACACATTTTATGCCATGCTTCATCCTAAAATTCCAATAAAAGGACAATAAGGTGATTTTTTTTAAGTCATGAATCAACAATAGCAAGGAAAAACAATAGAGATGACAACATAGTAGATGTATAAAAGCAGATAGAAGAAAGTTGAACCTTAACTGGGTAGGAGTTAAAGACCGGTAGCAAAACAATTTGGGCTACATGAAGACATGAGGTATCTGAAGCTACCAGTGCTAATAGGACTAAAAAGCAGGAGGATTGTTATTAGAAAGGCCATTTAAAAAAATCAACCTCCATATTTCCTCCTTCAGCTCAACTGTCAGGTACCCTGCTCCCTTCCTCTGAATAAAGGCCACCTCTGAAGAGGTGGAGTTAGTGAGATTCTGAGTGTAGGACTTGAGGCATGGAAATTTCAGAGTAGGGGGAGGAAGGTGTGAATGTGTAGTAGAAGAAGAATCCAAGGACTGCTGCATGGTTGTTGTTTTTTTTTAAGCCTTTAAGAATTGCTTGATTATTTTAACAACATAAATAACTTTGTTAAAAAAAAATTAAAATAAAGTCTCCCCGTTGAAGGACTTAATGACTCAGATTCTCTCAGATCTCTGCATGGATTTATTTTATTATGAGTACACTAGAGGCCCTGTACACGAATTTGTGCACCAGTGGGGTCCCTTAGCCTGGCCTGAGGGATCAGGCTGAAACTGGCTCTCTGATATCCCCTGAGGGGTCTCAGATTGCAAGAGGGTGCAGGCCAGGCTGAGGGACCCCACTGGTGCACTATCAGGACGGGGGAGGGAGACAAGGTTGGTCAGTCAGGGAGGGACCACTGGAGGGCTCCAGGGTGTGTTTGGCCCATTTTGCTCAGTCCCAATCAGCTGGACACCAGCAGCAAGCTAACCTACCAGTTGGAGCGTCTGCCCTCTGGTGGTCAGTGCAAGTCATAGCAAGCAGTTGAGTAGCCTTAGCATATCATTAGCATATTATGCTTTGATTGGTTGAATGGCCAACCAGATGACCAGACACTTAGCATGTTAGGCTTTTATTATATAGGATATGAATATTACAGTGTAATCAAATGTTACTTCAGTATTCTGGATAGAAGGGAAGAATTTGTGTGATAAAGAAGAGATACATGCATCATTTTTTCTCATTATTTTATTTACTAGATCTTTTAAAATACAAATAAAAATAAGCAAAATTCCGTTTTACACACTATTCTGATGTCAGGGGACATGTTAGAATAGGAACTAGTGATTTTATTTTTATTTTGTAACTATGTTTTTTTATTTATTTCAGAGAGAGAGAGAGAGAGAAATCAATGATGGAGAAAATCATCAATTGGCTGCCTCCTGTACACCTTCCACTGGGGATCAAGTTGCAAATCAGGGCATGTGCCCTGACCAGGAATCAAACTGTGACCTCCCCCTTTGTAGGTCAAAGCTCAACAACTGAGCCATATGGACTGGGCAGAACAAGAAATTTTAAAGGTTTCATCTCATCTTTCTTTCAACCTCCTGCGAATAATTCCATAACTTTTGCTTAGATTTTCTGTCACATGTAAATAAGATTTGCATCTTGTTCAGTGAAACACATAACATTGACATAGTGCCCAAAGTGAGCTGAGCCATGAGCAGATCTTTCAGTGCAAACAGTGGCATCTTAACTTGGTGCATCTGAGGCTCACTTTCTTATTTTCAAAGTGTTCCTTACTCCCAAGGTGAACTTGACATCTTGAAGGTATGACTAAAATTAATGATAATTTTCTTAATGGAATATTTTTACTTTTTGTTCCTTTCAAAGCATTCACCTTAGAAAATTAGATACTAAATAGCTCATCATGTTATTTTAGAATTCTTCCTTTGAATTCCTTTGAATTCCTTTTCCTGGGAATAGACCAAGATCATTTGACATTAAGTCCAGTGAATAAGGTAAGTAAGAAAGTTAATAAGTTCCATTTATGGAAATGAAATTAAAGAGGCGAAAAGAAAGAAATGTCACAGAGTTTTGTGTGTGACTGCTGAACAATTCTATCTGCTGCATGTTTTTTCTCTAAGTGTCTATTTCAAAATAGATGATCTATTGTGTTCCTTACTCCCAAGATGAACTTGATATACTGAAGGTATGACTAAAAATAATCTGATATTTTTCTTAATTGAAAATTTTTACTTTTTGTAAAAACTGACAGATAAAATAGGTGATGGACACACACTCACAATTTGCACTTATTGGTCACATGTACTCTTTTTAAATTTTATTTATTGATGAGAGAGAGAGAGAGAGAGAGAGAGAGAGAGAGAGAGAGAGAGAGAAGAGAGATCACTTTGTTGTTCCACTTATTTAAGTATTCATTGGTTTCTTGTATGTGCTGACCACGGATTGAACCTGCAACTTTGGTGTATAGCGATGATGTTCTAATCAAGTGAGCTAGCCGGCCAGGGTCTGTTCAGATAGTTTTGATTCAATGTTTTATTCTTTGTTTGTATGTGTAGCTGCATCCACGGCAGCTTCATTTTTCTTAATTTGTCAACTCCCCTGAGGTGATTATTCTGTAAACTTAGTGAAGTATCGTAATCAATCAGGTAATTAAAATACTGTTTTGTTGTAGGTGATGAATTTAATGATGCAGAGAATATGCCTGTTTTCGGGGACTGCCAGAGTGTGTATAGAGTACAAAGCAAAAGCAACACATCTTCAGCCTTTGGGCAAGAGCATGGTAGAGTCCTGAGCATGAATCCAGTGAGTGGTGAGAGGGCAGGTTAGTTGAAGAGAGATTCATTAAATCACGGGATGTGAGCCTTCCGGATTGTTTAGACAAATTCCCTCATTTTTGGAGGAATAAACAGAAATCAGGAAGTATTTTTCTAATACAAAAGGAAGACCAGTACTCAAATTCCAGGATTTGGGGCTTAAGAGTTGCAGCCTTCTTTTATTTCTTTATGATCTCTGTCCCTACTCCAAGCTGTAGGCTACTTTTGAAGTAGTAGTTTATCTTTAATGCTTTCTTGCTTAAAATCTCATTCCTCTCCCCCCCGCCCCCATCTTTTTTCTTCAAGTCTCTGGCTGAAAATTTCCCCTCACATCTCTTCCCTCTCAACTTAAAGTTCTTTTATATAAAAGGAGAAATATTTTGAAAGTTTCTGATCTAAGCTGGCATAAACCTGTTATGGAATGGGGAAAAAAAAAAAA
>PVJC01034351.1:0-18872 GCA_004026665.1 Murina feae | reverse complement strand
CTCTGGGGTGAGGATCTCCACTGGGGTGCTTGACCAGCCTGCAAACAGACATTGACCCCTCACCCAGGCTGGCCAGGCACACCAGCAGGTGGCCATCCCAAGAGGGGTCCCAAGCTGTGAGAGGGCACAGGCCGGGCTGAGGGACCCCCCTCCCCCACCACCCCAGTGCACAAATTTTTGTGCACCGGGCCCCTAGTATTTATATAATTTTAAATGGCCTAAATGTATATATTAGAATTGTTACATTCATAAGATGGGATACTGTGAAGCAATTAAAAAGGAGAGTTAGACCTATGTATAGAGACAGTGCCCTGGCTAGGTAGGTCAGTCAGTTAGAACATTGTCCTGATACACCAAGATTGTGAGTTTGATCCTGGTCAGGGTACATACAAGAATCAACCAGTGAATGCATAAATAAGTGGAGCAACAACTCAGTGTCTCTTTCTCTTTCCTTTCTCTCTAAAATCAATAAATAAAAACTTTAAAACAGAAAACTGTTGACAATATACTATGTAAAATAAGGAAAAAAAAAATTCTAGAACAGCCATAAACTGGTTTGGCTCAGTGGATAGATCATCGGCCTATGGACTGAAAGGTCCCAGGTTCAATTCTGGTCAAGGGCATGTATCTTGATTGTGGGCACATCCAGTAGGAGGTGTGCAGGAGGCAGCTGATCGATATTTCTCTCTCATTGATGTTTCTGACTCTCTGTCCCTCCCTCTTCCTCTCTGTAAAGAATCAATAAAATATATTTTTTAAAAATTCTAGAACAATAGACAGTATGTGTAGACATGTAAAAAAGTGTGCATAAACAGTTTTTACCTCTGGTGATGTAGATTGATATGGAAGGTGAAGACTCCTTATTTTCATAATTAAAAATTAAAGAATTAATGTTGCTCATTAGGTCTTAGCCAAGAATACACTTGAAAAATAACTGCCCTTTATAATATTGAAAATCTTAGCTTTTCGTTTTGTAATTAGAAATACAAGTTTTACCTTGTTTTGTTATTCTGTTTATGAAATATTTTTAAATTAATTCCTTAAATAATTCTCAATCAGTTTTTTTAACTGTAGGAATTACATATATTTTATAGGATTAGCTGATCTGGTACTCAATAATAAAGTATTTTTATTCAAAAACTGATGATTATTAGAGAAAAGTTAACTAAAACTGTGTTTTTTTCCTCTTAGGAGAGATGTCTTGGATGACCTTGTAACACTGCATAATTTTAGAAATCAATTCTTGCCCAATGCACTGAGAGAATTTTTTCGTCACATCCATGCCCCTGAGGAGCGTGGGGAATATCTTGAAACTCTTATAACAAAGTTCTCACATAGATTCTGTGCTTGTAACCCTGATCTAATGAGAGAACTTGGCCTTAGTCCTGGTAAGAATATATGTAGTGAATTCCTTCTCCCACTCCCTCCTTCAGGTAAAAATAGTAGTTTGTGAGACATTTGTCTTACTATAGGAAAAAATTACAAATACTTATTTTACTGCTTGTAGCAGTGACTACCTTAGTTTGCCATAGCTATCATTTATATATAGTTAATATGCTGTCTTAGGAGGAAAGTTATACTTAGCTATATAAATTTTTAAAAATTCTTGTTTGAGCATTGGTGTTTTACTAGTCTAATTAAAACATTGAGAAATTATTTGTAATGCTTTTAATAATTTACATATTACATAGGTGAAACCTAGAATTTTTCTAATAAAATGTTTTTCATTTAACTAGTGTTCATTGTTTTTGTGTGTGTGTAATATAGCCTGAGTCACTAACATATTTTTTCATGTGTTATAGCTTTACTTATCTCCGCATATCAAAAGTTTTATTGTGCTTACCTTACTAAGAAGAGATTACAGAATACCTATCATATGAAATTTGTTGAACATTCTCTTATAAGACATAATGTTTAATTAGCTTTCTTAAGACTACAGGATTCTGGAATATAAACACCACCGTGGTAGCAAGTAGAATAGCAAGTATCATGAACTTTGTTACTATTTTAATAGTAAACAAGTATTGCCCTAAGGATATAAAGAAGAAAAGTTTTTGTTGCATGGTGCTCAGCTTTAGCAATCTTTTCCCAAAAGATTTACTTTTGAGATTAAAATGTAAATTCTATAGACCCTTAAAAGTCCTATCTCAAATAATATTATTTTACTAACCTTACAAGTTGTTTAAATTTTACTTTCTAGTACTAAGTTAATACATTTTTTGTCATTAAAGATGCTTTCAAATTAAATTAGCTTTATAAAAGCATATGTAAATAAATATGTGACTTTTTAATGGGAAGATAAATATACTGACAGCACAAATATTTTATGGTGAGTTGAAGGGAAATATCACATTTGAAAGCAAGATGAAAATAAAGCCAATTATGAAATTTTAAAATTTAGAGTGAGTTTTCACGATAAACTCTTGAACTATTCTGAAGTTCTTTTGAGTTGAAGAAAGTGCTGAATTTGTATTCAGTTAGGATAAGCAAGCATCCCTGTTTGCCCGGGACTGGAGAGTTTCCCAGGACACAGAATTTTCAATGCTAAAATTGGGAAAGGCCCAGGCAAACTGGGATGATTTGGTAAGCCTATAGTTAGAAGCTAATCTTGATCTCTTGAAATTGTGAACATTTTTGCATGATATGATGCCTTTGGAACCACATTTTGAAATGCCTCTTTTTCCTTCCAGATGCTGTCTATGTACTGTGCTACTCTTTGATTCTACTTTCCATTGACCTCACTAGCCCTCACGTGAAGAATAAAATGTCAAAACGGGAATTTATTCGAAATACTCGTCGGGCTGCTCAAAACATTAGTGAAGATTTTGTAGGGCACCTTTATGACAACATCTACCTTATCGGCCACGTGGCCGCATAAAAGCACAGTCGCTAGGACTTTAACTTGTAACTGCAAACTAAAGCGCCCAAGGACTTGTTTAGCAGATATGGGGGTTATATTAGTGCCCGTCTTTCTAGCCTCTGTATACAATTAAGCTTGAGTGTACAATCTTGTTTTCTTTTCTATTTTCTTTTTTAGTCATTTTCTTGAGGAACTAAAGAATTTTGCAGAATTTTTCTTAATTTTGCTTATCATGTTTGCACAAAGCAGAGCCATTGTCTGACACAGCTGTTTAAGAATGTTAAACTGACATTATACCCTAAAAGATGGTATATTTGTGTATTAGATTTGCCTGAAAAACTTTATTCACTTCCATTCTTTTTTAAAATACCATGTAATGTGTACATATTTAACTAGAGATTTATAATCATAATTATTTTATTGTAAAGATTTTAACTAAAACCTTTCCTTTTTCTCTCAAACTGAGTTCTGAAATTTTTTTGATTCTAATACGAGATTATTAATCTTTATAAAAATTGATTCTTACTTTGATACAATCAGTTCCAGCTTCTCTTCACTTTGAACTTTGAAAAGAGTATTGATTTGTTAGTATGCAAAATAGGAACTTATTTTTATAATATAAATTTATCACTTTTAATTTTTAAAACTTCTGGGTTAGTCAAGTCATAATAACCTTTAAACCATTTAAAATAGCAAAATATGTTAGAGATTTCCATATATAAAAACAAAATATTATTATAACTTATATTTGAAGTAATTAGTCAAACTTTACTATTGTCCTAATGTTGATGGTTTCTATTCAGTATGAGTTGATATTGTGAATGATAGTAAATATTGTTTAGTCTTTCATTCAGTAAATATGTACCAAGGGCCTTCCACATGCTAAGCACTATGGTAGGTACTCGTGAAACCTAGACATGGGCTCTGCCTTCACAAATGTTACATGGTTGGGTAATGAGAGGAAAAATACTGCTTAATGGAGAGCAAATGTATGAAGTATATCTTAATTAACAATTAATAATTAAAACATTTAACATTGGAATGATAAAGAACTGTATAATTATATAGTAAGTCAAAAGTTCCCTGGAAATACCTCTAAGTGAAAAACATCAGCTTTGGAATGATACACTATGTGATGGATAGAGCTGCTAGTTTATATGGAGAGAACTGGAGGAGTAGAAACTCATAACTAGAGGTGTGGAATCTGAGTTTTCTTCCAGATTTGGCCCTAAGTCAATATTACAACTGGATGGTGTACTGAGAATTTTCAAGGACAAATCATAAGCTAATCAACTTTTGAAAGTCAAAGGGAGTTTTTGACTGGTGATAAGTAAGCACTTTCTAAAATTGTGAAGCAAATACCATAATAAGTTTCACAGGTACATAATTTTGAATTCCATGACAAAATAATTCTAATCTTTAACTTCAGAACTAATAATTAACTTCAAAACTATCATATGAAATTTTCAAACAATGAGTAGTGCTAACATTATCGTTGCTATTTTCCAGTGCATGGCACTTTGCCCTCTCTATCTCCTTCTGTCTTTTCTATGTACTCCTACCTAGATTCTGCAATTCAGATTTTACTGCATTCACTTTACCATATAGTTATCCATCTCTGTCCATCAATCAGCATATCTTAATGTTTTGGATACAGGTCATAATAAGTTTCAGACATCAATATGCTTCATTCTTGAAGATTTCAACTTGAATATCATTTGCTAGAGATCAATTTTTCAGGCTCTTTTTTCTTTTTAGGTAAAATTGACATTTAATAAAATGCATAAAACTTAAATATGCTAATCAACGAATCTTCACAAATGCACACATCTATGTAAAACAAACCCACGGTAAGACGTAACTCTACAAAGCCCATTTACAGTTACTATTACACCACTACACACAAAAACTTCGTAACCACATAGGCACGTTACCCTGTCATTTTATAGTTGTCATGTCTTACAGATAGCATGTTACATCATTTTATTGTGGAGTTTATAGTTTGCTTTGTACAGTCATATATATTTTAAATAAATTAAGGAAAAATACTCTTATTTTTACCCACACCATCATTTCTAATGCTCTTATTCCTTTCTCTTCAGTAGTATCAGTCATTTCAGCCTGGAAAAACTTTAATGGCTGTTATAGTTCGGGTCTTCTGGCAGTTAAGTGTCGTCATTTTCTCTTATATACAAAAATGTCTATTTTTCTTTCTGAAGAATATTTTTGCTGACTATATTTCTGTGTCAACACTTCCCCTCCCCCACATTCTTTGGCACTTTAAAGACATTGTTTCATTGTTCTACCCCCCTCCTTGTTTCTAATGAGAAGTCAGTAGTACTTAAATTGTTTTCCCACTGTGCATAAAAATGTCATTTTCCTCTAATTGCTTTATGTTGTAAAATAGTTTTTCAGCCTAATTTTCTCTTTCCTTTCCTTCTTTATACATATGCTAGATCTTTTGCTGTCTCACATATTTGTGGTGATCTGTTACTTTTTCCCTTCTCTGTCCACCCACTCCCACCCCAAAATTGGATTGCTTCTCTTTATCTATATTCCAGTTCACTTACTCTCTGGTAATCAGTATTTTAAGCCCATTCAATGAGCTTTTATTCTTTCAGTTACTATATTATTTAGTTCTAGAAATTTCATTTAGTTTTTATAATTTATACTTCTGTACTATTTCCTTTTCACCCATTACAAGCACATTTTCTCTTACAATCTTAAACATAGTTGTTATAGCTGTTTAACATCTTTTCCTGTTTATCTCAATATTGAGATCATCTCAGTGATGGTCTTCCTTGATTATCTTTTCTTTTATGAGTAGATTATATTTTCCTGTTTCTTCATAGGTTAGAAAGTTAGATTTTGTCCTAGACATGGTGAATAAAATGTAGAAACCCTGGATTCTGATATGTTTCTCCAAAGACTTCTTTTTAAATATGTTGACAGTTAATTTGGCAGAATTTCTGTTGTAAGTTCTTGCTCCCTTGCAATTGGTGACAGCTCAAATCTCAGTTTAGTTCTTTAACCTAGCTGCTGTACTTGGAATTTCTCCTGTGCATGCATGCTTCAGAGACCAGCCAAGAGTTTGGGGCAGAATTTATACATGGACTTCAGGCTTTTTCTCTGGTTCTTCCCATGCCATTATTATTTCCTTCATTTTTTAGTTTGTACCATTGCCCAACTCTAGCTTATGGTTCTTCAAGTCAGAAAAGCTATAGGCTCCTGTAGTAAAGAATGGGGACTGCCCTCAGGCTAAGAGCTATAAGAATTGGAAAGTCACTCGCTTCTATTTTCTTCCAAGTGTTTTCTGTTGCATCAGCCTATTTTAATTTTAATTTATTTTTGTTGTTAATCCTCACCTGAATATTCCATTGCCTTTTATGTTTTTAGAGAGTAGATGGGAGAAGAGACAGAGAGCAGAGAGAGAGAAACATCGATGTAAACTATGTGAGAGAGACACATTGATTGGTTGCCTCCCACAGGCATGGCATCAAGCCCGCACAAGATATATGCCCTTGACTGGAATTGAACTCGGGACCCTTCAGTCACTGGCCTAAGCTCTGTCTACTAAGCCAAACTGGCTAGGGCCATCAGCCTATTTTAGCTTGCTTTCCATTACTTTTAGGTAGTCGACATTTTTTGTCCTGAGTTTGTGATTTTTATCTGTTAGAGGGTCGGTCTGAAAGACCAACTTTATCTAGCCATTACTTGAAATGGAACCCCCCTCCAATTGGACAGTATTCTTTTTACTACTTCCTATCCTGAATAAGGATTTGTTCTTGGTTATTTTTAAAGTTAGGTGAATAGAATTTTTTTAATGTTCTGTCTATGAAAAATCTTAATAAATTTTTACTAAACATTTGCTAAATTAGCAGCTCATTGTTTCACAGTGGAGGTCCCACTGCACTGGCTTTTGAGGAAGGCTGTTCATTATAGGAGACTGCTTCATGCAGTGTAGGAATGACATGCTTGGATTTTCCCTACTAGATGCCACTGGCATCCCTCAGTCATTGTGACATACGAATAATGTCCCAGTGTTTCCAGATGCCTGCTGGGGAGGCATATCCCCTAAAGTTGGGGACTACTGGAACTTCCTTTGGATACAACAAACTTGTCTTTCTAAAGTACAAACTTCTGATACCATTATTTAAAGGCTCCTTTTTCTCTACAAAATTAAGTAAAGCCTGGCATATAAGACCCTTCATAATCTAGCCTCAGCTTTTCTTTAAAGCCTCATCTCCTTCAATGTAGTGTCTGGTCTGTCTTTGCCTTTTATAAGCTGTTCTTTCTGTAATATCCTTCTCTCCCTTCTGTATCTAAAGTTCTAAGATGCACACCAAGTATATTTTCTTCCTCAAAGCTATCAAAAACTGCCTATCATACTACCACTGGTGTTAATTGCTTCTTTCTTTGTGAACCATAGCACTTTGTAAATATCCTATCTAATAAAGATAGAATATGCAAATTGACTGTAACTTTGCAGCAAAGATGGCTGTGCCCACAGCCAATAAAGAGGAAATATGCAAATTGACGTGACAAGGCGAGAGGTGGAAAGGCAGCTCTAGCCAGAGCTATGGCATGCTGGCAGCCAGGGGAAGGAAGACCTATTATAAGATTTGGTGATTTTAGACAAAGTTTCCTAACATGAGGATCTGATTGTCTTATTATCAAAGACTGGAGGCCAGCACATGAAATTCCCACATGGGCGCAGTGCCTAGGCCTGGCTGGCAATCGAAATGCCAGTGTCTGGTGTGGAAGGGCAGATCCCAGCTGACCTCTGGGCCCTGGGTAGCATCGGGCCTCCGCCCTGCTCCCTCAGTGCCTGGGAGCCCACTGGTCACCATCTGCAGGGTGATCAGTGGAGCGATTGGGCCCCCACTTGACTCCCTCCATGCTTGGAAGCCAGGTGGCAGCCCCACCCCCCACTGCTGCCACTGGTTGCTCTCAGGGCGATCAGTGAGGTGATTTGGTCTGCTTGCACCCACCTTGGCCTGGCACCACTCACCTACTCCATCATCTCATCGTGCTCCCACTCTCATTGGAACCCATCAGGGCCAGCAGCACCTCCACAGTGAACCAACTGCCAGTGCTGCATCGCTGATGCCCACTATGTTCCTCGCCATACCATTATGGTCAGCACACATCATAGTGAGCAGTCGAACTCCTGGTCAAACTCCCAGTTGGGACAATTTGCATATTAGGCTTTTATTATATAGGATAATCTATCTTGCTGTTAAAGATAAGTACTAGGAAGCAACCAGTGGAGAAATGGAAAAGATAATCCTAATTTTCAAATTTTGAAGTAGTAATGGAACATGCTTGACTGCAGTTAGAGAATAAGACTAGAGTTCAAGAATTGGGGCTGAACATGTAAGATTGGGGTATCCCATAAAGTTATATGACCTGAAACATGGGAAGAGACAACTCTTCTAGGGCAGGGTTGCCAACTAGAGTCCCGTGAGGTTTGAAAGGTTGGCGACCTCTGTTCTAGGGAACATGTTGAGTTAAAAGAAATACTTGGGAAGCATGGTATTTTAAGTTTGGGTAGAGAAAAGTCAGAAAGGAGGATTTGTTAAAACTGGAGATAGACAATGTAGTCAAGACAGTCTCTTCCATAGATGGTGCTGGGAAAATTGGACAGATACATGCAAAATAATGAAACTAGACCACCAACTCACACCACACACAAAAATAAACTCAAAATGGGTAAAGGACTTAAGATGAGAAATCATAAAAATACTAGAGGAATCCGAGGAGAACCAAGATGGCGGCATAAGGTATATACCTGAATGCGCAGCCTCCCACAAACATTAAAAAATACAACAATAAACCTAAACAGCCATACTACAGAACCAAGGGACTGGAAGCTTTACAATGAGAAAGCAAGGGAAGGAGTGCATTGAGACTGAGAAGAAGTTCTCAGCGCCAAAACAGAGGTACAGACGCGCGTGAAAGGGCGGCAGCGGCGGCGGTGGCGCGAAAGGGTGGAGGCGGCTGCTGCACTGGGTCAGTGGCTTGGAAGGGTTTACAAGCTCCGGGGTCGCATTGAATGCTTTGTGGGCGGTCTGGCAAAGGGGTGGAAGATGACAGTGGCATTCAAGCAGAGCTGTTCACAGCGATCACTGACGTAGAGCTCAGACTCGGGGACTCAGGGGCATGCAGACATCAGGGCATGGAATAGCGCTGTGGAGCTGGACGAGGGGCAGCATCACAGGTTGCTCTGCCCCAGTGACTCTGAGACCCTGCTCCAAGCTGTGCGCCTGTCTGCCTGCAGCATAAATTAACAGACTGCAGCTGGGACAGAAAACACTCTTTCAATGCAGGGAAGCAGCCAAAATGCAGAGACAAAGAAACAGATCACAAATGACAGAAATGGAGGAAAGCAAATGACTGGATATAGAGTTCAGAACCACAGTTATAAAACTACTCAAGAATCTTCTACAAACCTCCAAGGAACTAAGTGAGACCTTCAAGGATCTTAATGAGAATACCAAAAAAAATGGAAAAGGACCAATTAGAAATTAAGCAAACACTGACTGAAAGAATAGTATACAGAGGTCCAACAGCAGATGAGAGGATCGCAAGAATCAAGTCAAAGATATGAAATACCAGGAAGCAAAAAACAGGCAACCAGAAAAGAAAAAAGAATCCAAAAATATGAAGATAGTGTAAGGAGCCTCTGGGACAACTTCAAGCGCACCAACATCAGAATTATAGGGGTGCCAGAAGAAGATAGAGAGCAAGATATTGAAAACCTATTTGAAGAAATAATGACAGAAAACTTCCCCTACCTGATGAAAGAAGTGGACTTACAAGTCCAGGAAGCGCAGAGAACCCCAAACAAAAGGAATCCAAAGAGGAACACCAAGACACATCATAATTAAAATGCCAAGGGCAAAGACAAGGAGAGAATCTTAAAAGCAGCAAGAGAAAAACAGTTAGTTACCTACAAGTTACATACGACTGTCAGCTGATTTCTCAACAGAAACCATGCAGGCCAGAAGGGAGTGACAAGAAATATTCAAAGTAATGAATAGCAAGAACCTACAATGAAGATTACTCTACCCAGCAAAGCTATCATGTAAAATTGATGGTCAGATAAAAAGCTTCACAGACAAGAAAAAGCTAAAGGAGTTCATCACCACCAATCCAGGAGTATTTGAAATGTTGAAGGGCATTCTTTAAGAAGAGGAAGAAGAAGAAACAGGTAAAGATAAAAATTATGAACAACAAAGGGACAACAAATACCTAACAACCAGGGAATATAACAATTAAGTCAATAGAAATAGCTGATGAACAGAATAAACGGGTGAATAGAATAGAAGTAAGGGCATAGAAAGGGAATGGACTGACAATTCTCAGGGGGAAGGGGGTGTGAGGGGTATGGGAAGAGACTGGACAAAAATCTTACATCTATGGACAAAGACAGTGGTGGGGGTAAGGGCACGGGGTGGAGGGGGGAACCAGGTGGAGAGGAGCTATGGGGTTTTTTAAAAAAAGGAACATCTGTAATAGTCTGAACAATAAAGATTTGTTTTAAAAAATTTTAAAAAAAATTAGAGGAATCCACAGGCAGCAAAATCTCATACATATGCCAAAGCAGTATCTTCAACAATACTGTTCCTAGGACTATGGAAACTAAAGAGAAAATAAACAAATGGAACTACATCAAAATAAAAAGCTTCTGCACAGCAAAAGAAACCATCAGCACAAAAATACGAAAGCCACTGCATGGGAGAACATATTTGACAATGTTATCACCGATAAGGGTTTAATCTCCAACATTTACAGGGAACTCATGCAACTTAACAAAAGGAAAATAAACCAATCAAAAAAATGAGCAAAGGACCTAAATAGATACATTTCAAAAGAGGACATAAGGAAGGCCAAGAGACATGAAAACGTGCTCAAAGTCACTAATCATCAGAAAGATGCAAATCAAAATGACTGCGGTACCACCCCACACCTGTCAGAATGGTTATCATCAACAAATCACAAGTGCTGGAGAAGATGTGGAGAAAAAGGAACCCTCGTGCACTGCTGGTGGGAATGCAGACTGGTGCAACCACTGTAGAGAACAGTATGGAGTTTCTTCAAAAACTAAAAATGGAACTCCCATTTGACCCAGTGATCCCACTTCTAGGAATATATCCCAAGAAACCAGAAACACCAATCAGAAAAAATATATGCATCCCTATGTTCATAGCAGCACAATTCACCATAGCTAAGATTTGGAAACAGCTTAAGTGCCCATTAGCAGATGAGATGATTAAAACACTGTGGTACATCTATACAACAAGTACTATGCTGTGGTAAAGAAGGAATTCTTACCATTTACAAGAGTATGGATGGAACTGGATAGCATTATGCTAAAAGAAATAAGCCAATCAGAGAAAAATATCACATGATCTCACTCATCTGTGTATTATAATGAACAACATAAACTGATGAACAGAAACAGATCCAGAGACAGAGAAGCATTGATGAGACCGTCATACCTCAGAGGGAAGATAAGGGTGGGTGGGAGTAAGGGAGAGAGATCAACCAAAGGACTTTTTTTGTCATTTTGTTCATTTTTTTAAAATTACATAAAGCTTTACAAAGATTAGTACATATCTCTCTTTTTCCCCCTGCCCTTCCCCCAGCCTCCCCTACCCCCCAGTGAACCAAAGGACTTTTATGCATGCATATAAGTCTAACCAGTGAACACAGACACCAGGGGGGGTGAGGACATAAAAGGGGGGATAAGGACACAAATATAATACCTTAATCAATAAAGAAAACTCTAATAAAAGAGTAATATGCTAATTGTGTCACACTACTACATCCCAAGCCATGCCCACCAGCCAATCAGAGTGACTATATGCAAATTAACCCAACCAAGATAGCGACCAGCAGCCACAGAGCTAGAGCAAACAGGAGACTTTGTTATCTCAGCGATTGAGGAAGCTGCCTGCCTAGGCCAGCTGTGGCCTCTGCTCAAGGCAACAAAGTTTCAATTATAGAAGATAAATAAACCCCAGATACCTGCTTCCAGCCCTCGCTGGTATCTTGGGTGGTTAGGGCTGTGGCCAGCCTGCAAACAGCCATCAGCCCCTCACACAGGATGGCCCCAGCCTCATGAGGTGAGGGTTCCTGCTAGGGGCTTGGCCAGCCTGAAAACTGCCCTCAGCCCCTCACCTAGGCTGGCCAGGCACCCCAGCAGAGACCCTCACCCTGAAGGGACTGTGGCCAGCCTGAAAACAGCCATCAGCCCCTCACACAGGATGGCCCCAGCCTCATGAGGTGAGGGTTTCTGCTAGGGGCTTGGCCAGCCTGAAAACTGCCCTCAGCCCCTCACCTAGGCTGGCCAGGCACCCCAGCAGAGACCCTCACCCTGAAGGGACTGTGGCCAGCCTGAAAACAGCCATCAGACCCTCACCCAGGCTGGCCAGGAACCCCCGAGTGACCCCCACCCTGATCTGGGACACCCTTCAGGGCAAACCAGCTGGCCCCCACCCATGTACCAGGCCTCTATTCTATATAATAAAAGGGTAATATGCAAATTGACCCTAACAGCAGAACCACTGGGAATGACTGGTCACTATGCACACACTGACCACCATTGGGGCAGATGCTCAATGCAGGAGCTGCCCCAATGGTGGTCAGTGCACTTCCACAGGGAGAGCTCTGCTCAGCTACAAGCCAGGCTGATGGCTGCCAGTACAGTGGTGGTGGTGGGAGCCTCTCCTGACGCCTTCTCAGCAGCGCTAAGGATGTCCAACTGCAGCTTAGGCCTGCTAGCAAGTGGACATTCCCCAAGGGCTTCTGGGTTGCCAGAGGGATGTCTGACTGCCAGCTTAGGCCCAATCGCCCAGGGAGTGGGCCTAATCCAGTAGGTGGACATCCCCCGAGGCGTCCCAGACTGTGAGAAGGCACAGGCCGGGCTAAGGGACCCCCCGAGTGCACAAATTTTTGTGCACTGGACCTCTAGTAAATAAATAAAAATAAATAAAACTGGAGACAGATCAGAGAAGAATAATATCCCAAGAACTAGGGAAGGAGGGTTTCAGGAAGGATGTTGAACTTTGCATATGATTTAGCCCAAGAAACTAGTTTTTTTTCCCATCTACACTCAAGCTTTTTTGAAATCTACCTTTTCCTCTTGGGTCTGAGTTCTTTGAGACTAGAAAGTCACAGTAGTGCTAGTGGCTTTTATATTGTCCCTGACCAATTATTACCTTACACATCGTGTAATCTGAGCTCTGCTGAAACTCATAGGAGTATTTATGGTGCATTACAATTCAGTCCTGTCTACACTTTCCTCCCCTACCAAGGGCTGTGCTGTTTTAAGCTTGGAACACGCCATACAGCTGGGTACTGCTAGTACATTCATCCCATACACAACCAACACCTATCTTTTCTAAGATACAGATTTTTTTTTTTTAAGAAAAGCAAAGGTAAATGGAAAATGCTTTAAAAGTTTGAGTCCCTCCAAATTTATCTACAGGATTTTTCCTACTACATTCTGTTAAAACTAACACTCTCTAATATCATTTGTTCTGCTTTCCCATCTGGAAAACTTGTATCCCCTTCCCCAGATTTACCTATTTGTCCTTCTAAGTCTTTTCAGATGCTTTGCCCTCCAGCAAAACTTTTCTAATTCTTGCAGATGAAAATCTTGTCATTCTATCTCCCATAGTAACTAACACAGACTTTGGCCATGAACAGTTTCTCAATAAATGCAATTGAGTTATTTTAGCCTCGGTTCAGTTTCTACATAAGCATATAGAAAAGTGCTTTACTTTTCATTTTTTAAAAATGTATCCAGATCTTTCAGGTGTACAAACGTTACAAATCAGAAGACATTCATTATTTTTTTAAAATATTAATACAGATTTAATCTATGTATTATTCTAGATGTAAACTCATCTCTAGGATTCTAACTTTAAATATTTAGATAAATTACTGCTTTAATATAGTTTTATTTTTTAAATATGTTTTCATTGGTTTTAGGGAGAGCAAAGGAGAGGGAGAGAGAAACATTGATCTGTTGCACCTCAACCAGGGATTGAATCTGCAGCCTGGACATTGCCCTGCCTGGGAATAGAGCCAGCAAACTTTCGGTGCATGGACCAACACTCAACTGAGCCACACCAGCCAGAGCTGTTGTTTTTTGTTTTGTTTTTAAGAATTTAAATCATTTATCTTGTTACTTCTCTAAATTAATATTTTACATTTTTATATCATTAATATGGTGTTCAATAAAAGTAAACTTGTTCAGAAGCCTTAATATTTAAAATAATAGCCTGTTTATTCTATCTGGAGTCTGTTTTTCTGTGTTTAAAGTGAACTTTGTCTTCAAGATCACTATTAATAACATGCTGCCTACAGCTTCTTTTCAAGCCTCTGTAAGTCATGTCCTCTTTGGGAAGCCATCCTATGGAAATAGTCCAAAATAAAGGAAAGTTAGGATATCTACCTTAATTACATCATTGTTTTTAATTAAAGAAAAAAAGGTGGAAACACCTGGGAAGCCCAGAACTTGGGTCTTTTGTAACAACCAGCACATGTTTGAGAACATGCTCTCTACCAGACACTGTGCTAAGCACTGGTGAAGTACAGCAACATACATCCTCATGATGTATTGTCATGAAGCCTCGACGTTTATAAATAATATGGGGAAACAGTTATAAAAACTGGTAAATATTTAAAAGGATATAAAATTATACACATAGACACATGTTATAATTACTATGTAAAACAGCAGAGACCTATGACTGGAAAGAAGAGATTGGAGTAAAATGTGCCAAAATATTATGGATAATGAATCTTTTTCTTGTTTCTTCTTTCAGCTATTATTAAAGATCCTATATTTTAGGTAGAATAAAATGAATTCATTGAAAGGTACATGATGTCCTTAATTTAACTAACACAGTTTCCCCTCAGAACATTTCCATGTATTTTTATTCAAAACTTGTTTTCTTTTTAAAAGACACTTGGTTGATCTGTTAAATCCTATCTGGACAAATGTTTTGTTTGCAGGCTCAGAAGAGTGGGTTGCTTTATTTTATTTTTGTCTAATCGAATTAAAGGCTCACAGGAGAAAGATACCAAATCTTTGCTGAGGAAATTTTCATTTGCTAAAAAGAAAAAAAAAAAAAGGCTTTCTTCTTGGCATGGTTGGACAGGAAGGTTGGATTTAATTTAGAATGATTAATGAGATTTTGTCAGGCTCCTTGACTTGACTACCACTGCAGTTTGTCAGTGCAGCAACCTGGGGAACCCGGACGCCATTCTGTCGCCCCAAACCACTCTCCAGGGAAAAAATTAACTGGCAGGACTAGTGCCAGGTACATGTCAATGGCATTGTCTCTGAGATATGGACAGCCTAAAAGTCTGAATCAGAAATGTGTAGGTTTGGGGGACTCACATACTTAGCATATTGTGTTCAGTCTCTTTACAAGCGGTTAACCACTTTTGAAACATTTAAGTTGTTGATGTTTTTCTAAGGGAACTAAAGACAAAATCTTTACCAAGTCCCTCCTCCCTAATTTACTTTAAAAATTAGACGAAGTAACTTTAGGATCTCAAATTACTTTCAGTTGCTGTTTTGTTCTTAAAGAATTGAGATGAAGCTTTTCTTAAAAAATGAAATCATTTTTCACTTTTGAAAACGCTTTTTGAACCATTAGCATGACAAATATTATAATCAATTTTCACATTCAGCTATAAGTTTCTGAACTGATTTAATATACCCCTTTTTTTACTTACTCATGTACTTACGTTTAAAAATAATCAATGGTATGATTAGCCTGAGAGCATGCACAAAAGTGAAGGGGCCTAGAAAAGTTGACGGAAGCTGCTGCTCTTGAGAGAAGAATAAAAGGAGAGAAATAAAGTAGCTGTGTATGTACCAGCACGAGTGTCCCCGTGACATAGCCTGGTCGGGAGTTTCTTCCAAAGCGAATGTTATTTTCAATCCTGTAGCCATCAAATAGAATATTGTATTCCTAAAATTCTGAGACATTATATAGACTATTTCCAATGTGTCTGAATTTTAACATGATTACAACTTAGGTGCTGCAATACATATTCCCCCCCCACACACACACACACACACAAAAAAAAAAAATGTAATGAAGGAAATTGTGTTCATGAAGGAATTCACAGTTAATTTTATTTCACTTTGGAGATTTCTGTCCCTTAACCTGGGAACAAAGAAAATAATACATAGTATTTTCCAAAATACCACCTAAGAAAGATTATGGCCATTGTCATTAATAAGCCAGAGAAAAAAATTCTTCGAAGTAATTGTTGGATTAGGTGAACTCCGAGGCCGGTAACAGCTCTCCCAGGGGAGCATTTATTGCCGTGTCGAAGTGGTGTTGGTTCTGGGTCTTGTTGGCCTCAGAAACCTGGTTTTGTCAACACACCTCAAGCAAATGTATTTTTCATAGCACTGACTTTTTAAAATCCAGAACTAAAGGAAATGTTACAGCAATAATTTACGAATGTGGTCGTTCTCTCTTCAGCAGCTTACAGAAAGTTGACTAATGATTTTGAAATCAAAGCAAGGGAAGTTGCCCGAGTCAAATGCTATGTTTTGTATCAGTCTGAGAGAACCAAATGCATTTCTGTCTCAATAGAGATGACTTTGCATATTTAAAATCTCATGGCCGAAGTCACTTTTTAGTAAGTTTTGCCAGTATTTGCTTCCGTGTGTCTCTTTATTTTATACTGTTAATTTAAACAATGTTTGCTCTGCCCTTCGCCCATTGCCTCCCATTTTTATTGTCTCAGAATGTTTGTAATATTTTCAATTATTATTACATTGATGTATTTAAACCTTTATGTAGCCTATCACATTACAAGCATGGCCTGCCCTCTAAAGTCATTCTGATGAATTTTGTGCTTTTCTCACTGTTTAAGGAAAATCTCACGTCTTAAAATCAAGTTCATGATAGCCCTCAAATACCTATAACATGACCTAAATTTAGAGCATTATTTTAAATTATGGTGAAGTTTTTTTATGTATATAATTTTTTAATATATATTTTATTGATTTTTCACAGAGAGGAAGAGAGAGGGATAGAGAGCTAGAAACATCGGTGAGAGAGAAACATCAATCAGCTGCCTCCTGCACACTCCCCACTGGGGATGTGCCCACAACCAACGTACATGCCCTTGATCGGAATCAAACCTGAGGACCCTTGAGTCCGCAAGCCAACACTTTACCCACTGAGCTAAACCAGTCAGGGCAAATTATGGTGAAGTTTTAATTTAAATATTCAGTCTGGTAGGTTTGACTCACTGTTTGAGCATCGACCTATGCACCAAGAGGTTACAGATTCAGTTCCTGATCAGGACACATGCCCAGGTTGGGGACTTGATCCCCAGTAGGAAAGCATGCAGGATGCAGCTAATAGATGTTCCTTTCTCACAAGTGTTTTTATCTCTCTCCGTCTCCTTTTCTCTCTATATAAAAAATAAAACTTAAAAAAAATCAATAAAAACATATTTTTTTAAATATGCAAACAGACATTTTAAAGATAGCTCATTTTGTACTTGCCTGGGAAGCACATATACTAAAATTGGAACAATACAGATATTAGCATGGCTACTGGGCAAGGATGAAACCCAAATTTGTGAAGTGTTCCATATTAAAAAAAAAAAAGTGGCTCATTTTATGCAAGGAGAGAATTAACTAGGTGCTGTGAGAGACAAAAATAAAGAAAACTGTTCCCTGTCGTCAAGGGCTTCAGTGGGAGGAAGGCAACCATAATCACATACGGTTCTATAATTCTCTCTATATATCACCACAATGTAGCCACGAAGGTCTGGAGAAGGGATGTGTCTTGGTCATATGACCACTTATAGAGATTAAGAGAAGCAGAGCCCCAGGTATATTTCGTACATCACTAACCTTAATGAACAGCAGAAGAAAATGTGTTAAAAGACCTTTTTAAAAAGTGTTTTAGAAATAAGAGAATGAGCAATTCATACTGTCTAGCCGAGTGTGAAAGGATGAATGTTATTTTAATAAGGGTATTGCTTGATGGGAGGATAGCCTGATCAAAGACATGGGAGCAGAAAAGCGTATGCGAGTCATCGAATAGTGAATGATCTGGAATTCCAGGGTAAGGTGTGAGCAATCATTTAGTGGAAGAAAAGACTGAAAAGTATAGGTTGGAACGAGAATATGCTAAAATAGAGAGTTGCACTTTATTTTTGTAGGCAATTGGAGACTGTCATGGAGAAAGGTGGTGTTTCTAATCTGTGATTTAGAAAGATCTCTCTAAAGCCAATCTAAAATATGAGGTAGAAATGCAACAGAATGTAGTATAAGGAAATCACTGAAGAGGCTACTGTGATTATGCAAGTGAAAAATGATGGAAATCTTGAACTTTAGCATTGTTATTGGGAGTGCAAATGATAGAAGGAAGAAGTGAGAAACACTTGGGAGGTAAACCATCTTGGCAAAGTACTGGCTGTTGGACATAAAGATTAAAGAGTTAAAAATTACTCTAAATAGTCTGAAGAAGGTGCCATTACAGATGGAGGGAACACGAGTGAAGGACACGTTTACTTGAGGTGGGAATAAAGTGACAAGAGAGAGGATTTGAGTGGGAGAGAATGAATTCCCCTCTGGTCAAAGTACAAATAGGACAATCACGTAAGATATTCAACAGTTAGTTAGGAAATGTAGCATAGAGCAGAGATTGGCAATAAAAGCTAACATTTTGGTAGAGTCCTCAGTATAAAAAGGATAGAATAAACCACAGGATTAGCTATGCATATTAGCAATGTCATGATCACTTCAAATAGCCCAGTGCACTTTAAATAGTGAAGTCTAGATAAGTATTTGTTGAATTAACAGATTAATTGACAAGGGTTCTCAAACAAAATATTCAAAAAAAGTCTTAAAGTCCTTTAATAACACCCCTTAGATATAAAAATATACCACATTTCAAGTTAAAGAATCTTTCATAATAACTCTGTTTAGAAAAGAATCTTCTTTTCAGGA
>PVJC01034350.1:0-18873 GCA_004026665.1 Murina feae | reverse complement strand
ATTGCTGGTTTGGTAGTAACAAACTCCCTTAGTTCTTTCTTGTCCTTGAAGCTCCTAATTTCACGCTCAATTTTGATTGATAGCCTTGCTGGATACAGTGTTCTTGGATTCAGACCTCTCCTTTGCATGACTTTGTATATTTCATTCCATTCCCTTCTTGCCTGATGTGTTTCTGTTGAAAAACCAGTCGCTAGTCTGATTGGGGAGCCTTTGTAGGTAACTTTCTGTCTCTCTCTGGCCACTTTTAAGATTCTTTCTTTGTCATTGATGTTTGCCAATTTAATTATAATGTGCCTTGGTGTTGGTCTTTTGTGGTTCTTTTTGTTTGGAACTCTGTAAGCTTCTTGTATTTGTGTGAGGTTACCCTTTCTTATGTCCAGGAAGTTCTCTGTCGTTATTTCTTCCAATAATCTTTCTATTCCTTGCTCAGTTTCCACTCCTTCTGGCACCCCTATTACTCGGATATTGTTCCTTTTTGTGTTGTCCCAAAGTTCTCTTAGGCTCTTCTCCTGCTTTTTAATTTTTTTTTCTAGAAGCTGCTCTTTTTGGGTATTTTTTTTCTATCTTGTCTTCTAGCTCACTGATGCAGTCCTCTGCTTCATCTAGTCTACTGTTAATGCTTTATATTGAGTTCTTCATGGCAGTGATGTCACTTTTCATTTTTCTTGGTTCTTCAACATTTCCTCTTGGTTTTTGCACATAATGTTGAATTTGTCTTCCATTCTTCTCAACCACTTTATGACCATTTCTCTGAATTCCTTCTCTGACAAGTTAGTTGCCTCCATTTCGTTTACTTCCTTTTCTGCCGATGACTGTTTCTCTTTCATATGTGAACTGTTTCTTTGTCTCCCCATGGTCTCTCCTCTCTGGGTATCTGTTTACGTGGTTTTCTCTCTCCTGGAACAAATCGCAACTTTATCTTAGTGAATTCCAACTTTCTCGTGGGAGGGCGCGCGGCTCCTCTGAGTCTGCATCTCCGTGGGCTCTGGTGCTCCTGGAGTCCCGGCCGGTCCCGGGGCACCTCCGCTGCAGGGCTCCTGGATGTGTCGGCTTGTGATGCGAGGCACTCACCCCCTTGGGATGGCGTGGACTCTCCCACAGAGCCACCACTCCGGGAGAAATCTCAACACCAAGTGCTTGCCCCGTGTTCTCAGGCAGACCCCAGGCTAAAAGTCACTCCCAGCTGAATCTCCTGAGCCAATTCGGGTTGAGTGAAACTGGCTTCAGCAGCCACTGGGTCCTCTCCCGAAGAAGATGCAGGACCTGTGCCTCTATACAGCCGCCATTTTTCCTAGAGTGATTTTTAAAACCAGAAACCTTAATTTTTTAATGATTATCAAAAAGTAAACAGTCAGGATTTCTTAGATTAACATTTATGAACACATTTTAAACACATTCTTACTTTCAAGGAAATCTACCTTCAACAAAGTACAAGACACCTTTCATGATAAAAACTAAAACTAGAAAAATTAAAACCTGTAACATTATGTTAGTTTTCTGTGTTTTTTTTTTTTTTTACATTTCTTATTTTTATGTACATAGATATTGTGAACCTCTTTTAACAGCTTTTCTCCTCTTCTATTCTTTCTGTTCTCTACCTTTGGTTTTTCTTGAAATGTCAGGCCAACTATTGGTGATAAAATACAATTTTTAATATTTCTTGTCCCAATAGGTGGGCCTTGTTGTTAAGGTCCCACTGGGGCTCCAGGTATGGAAATCTTACTTCTGCTGGAAGCACACCAGGGCCAGCCAGATGCTCCCTTGCCCAGATAGTCAGTCTACTTTCAAATCTTTCCCCCTTATTTTAATCTAATCAGTCACTTGAGTCTTCTAGCAGAGGCTTTTAACTTTTTTTTTTAACTGCTCCAACTCCTTTCGCAGCCTAGAAAACCTGGTTTCTGATGGTGCCCTGGCTTCATGGTTGAAGCCTTATCAAGATAGCTCTATTTCCAAGGGAGAGGTTGGATTGTATATTGCCATTTTGGTTGTTCCCTCAGATCATCCCTGGAGGGGAAGGGAGAACAAGGGATCTCCTTGCCTTTGTTCTCTTTTAGACTTCTCTAATTTTACAGGGAGAAAGGTGACTGGATGTTCATTATTAACAGTAGGGGCTCAGTGCACAAAAAATTTGTGCACTTGGGAGGGAAGGGATCCCTCAGCCCAGCCTGTGCCCTCTTACAGTCTGGGACCTCTCAGGGAATATCTACCTGCTGGCATGACTGGAAAGCCTGGGTGATGTAGGTAGAGCACCGGTGGTTTATCTCGGTGCAGTGGCTGATGCAATGCTGTGAGCACACTCCAGCAATTCACATCTTTCTGGCAAACCAGAAAGATGGCCATGCCTGCCTGAGCCCCTCCTGGAGCCACGTACACAGTACCCTGAACTTTACGCTCATTGGCTCCCTAAGAAGACCTGGTGTTCCATGATTGGCCACCTCCGCTATATATACTGCTGTACTTCCTCAATAAAATTGGACCTGCGTCACAGAACCTGGTCTCCAGAGTTGTGCATGCAAGTATCCTAGTGCTAGGGGCTCCGTTGTCCTCATCCCTGGGAGAACCCCTGCTTCAGGTGAGGGGCTGATGGCTGTTTGGAGGCTGGCCAAGTCCCTCAGTGGGGACGCTTACACCATAGGGGTGTGGTCAGCCTGGGTGAGGGGCTGAGGACCATTTACAGGCTGTCCACAGTCCCTTCAGGGTTTGGGTCCCTACTGGGGTGCCTCGCCAGCCTGGGTGAGGGCTGAGGGATGTTTTCAGGCTGCCCACAACTCCCATTGACCTAATGTCCCAGCAAGGCTGGCTGAAATCAGGTTTCTGGTTTTTTTTTTATCTTCTAAAATTGAAACTTTGTTGCCTTGAGCTGAGGCCTAGGCAGCCAACGAGCCTCCTATTTGCTTCAGCTCTGTGGCTTCTATAATTGAAACATTGTTGCCTTAAGCAGAGTACTAGCCAGCCTAGGCAGGCAGTTTCCTCCATTGCTGGTGCAATGGAAGCCTCTTGTTTGCTAGAGCTCCATGGCTGCTGGCTACCATCTTGGTTAATTTGCATACAACTGTTCTGATTGACTAGTGGGCATGGCTTGGCTGGTGGGTGTGGCTTTGGTATAATAGAGTGAAGGTCAATTTACATATTACTCTTTTATTAGATTAGATATTTATAATTATTACTGAAATGCTTTATCTAAATTCTTCATTTTAGTTACATCTATTTATTTTATCTTAACAACTTAGAGACTTTTAAAGCAAAGAATTACCTAAAACATTTTCTTGACAAAGTTGTAACAGAAATAGTTCAATGTGAAAGTAACATTTTATTTTAATTATACTATTAATTATGATTTCCCTATGTGTTCAAAGAAAGAACATGCTAATCTGGCTGGGAGTGGTATACTTCCAGGACCAACCTTGGAATGCGTCCCATCCTCATTCAAGAACTGCCCATTCTCTTGCTGCCATACCCCTAAGATCAGCTTTAGTTCTGCCTTGGATGGTCCTTGTGGGTTTGTGACATCACAAGCAGGCACTGGCCACTCGCTTCCATCCAGGTTTCCTTCTGGTCCCGTTCTGGTTCTATTCTGGTCCTGTCCTGGTTAGTACCAATGCTGACAACTAGATGTTTAATGGACATGATGCTGGGTGGAGTTTTGCAAATATTTCTGCCCTGCTGAGTTTGCAAGTACCCAAGCACCACCTCCCATTCTGCCACTTGGATACCTCAGGCTTTTCGTTTCCCCTCCTGCTTTACCTAAGCTGGGAAAGATAATGGTTTGTTAACCACAAGAAGTCTTTGTTTTAAGCTTCCTGGCTGCAACATTTGCAAATTTTACACTTTTAAATTAATCTTATAATCTTAAAATTTTAACCCAGCACAGAAAATCATAAACCAGGGAAGAGCAAATTAAAGTCTCTCTTTATAGACATAATGACAGAAATCTTAACTAGCTAAGAGTTTCTGGCAGGTCAAAACCCTGCCATTGAGAGCAGGCTGAATCCCCAAGAATAAGGATTCTTGGCAGCTCCTGGGACTTCCCTGCAATCTCTGTCATGGCTTCTTGCCCACACCACACAACTGGGCTTTCACCAAGGCAGGACTTGCCCCATTTTTAAACAAGTTAAACAACAACAACAACAACAACAACAACAACAAAAAACAGATATAAAACATCAACACACACTCTCATACAGACACACACAACATTGAAAGTTTACACTAAGAGCAATGTCTCTGGGAGGGGAAGAGAGTACAAGGGAACTTGTCTCCCCAGAACCTCAGCATTCTCCCAATAGACTATTTTGGGTAAATGTATTCCCTAGGCTAGAATTCCTGTTTCCTGTTCCTGGCAGGTCCCTTGTCACTATGTACTCCACCCCGCCTCCCCGCCCTTGTTGGAGGTTTCTCATACTCCTCAAGATTTGTTTCATCCCTCCTGGCCACTTCCCTCACAGGAGAATTGAACCACCAATCAGAACTCCACACCCACTCTCTGTCCAAGTCACATACATCTGACCTGTGAGGACACAAACATCTGACCTCTGAAGACACCCAATCACCAGTCCATTTCCTACCTTAGCTCATGCATGAGGTTACCTGATTGCCACGGGTCTTGCTTGAGCCCTTCTTACATTGCTGGCTGACTCTCAATCCTGAGCTCATAGTTGGCTCAGGGGTAATGGCTGTCCCTCCACACCTAGGCCACTGCAATTTGGCAGTGGGTTGCACCTTTTCAGGAGAGGGGACCAATTTCCCTGTTACCCAGATGGTATCCCAGACACCCCCCCAAATAAGTGAATCCCCCAAGTCAGGGGTTCTGGTAGAACACAAAACATATTCAGGAGCCAGGCTACAAGGCAAACATCTTTACTTCTACGTAGAAGGGTGCATGCACATGGTCTGGAAATATGTATACCTTGATCATGCGGACTGCTCCGGTTTTATAATCCCTGATACACATGAATTGTCCCTTGCCCTTGATTAGAGCTCAAGCACACAGTCTTTCACAATTGGATAATTCAAATGGGAGAGGGGTGCTCTTTGCTATTTCAAGATGGGTTCTTCCAGGGGAGCTGCAAGCTATGTGGCTAACATCCAGCATGGTGGCTGCCAAGTCACGCAGTCCAAAATGGCAGCTGTCTAAACTGTTCTTTGACAGAAAATATGATTTTTTATTTTAATAATACTATCAGCAGTACTGTAATAAACACTCATATATGATTCAACCCTGTCTCTGCTTTATTGGCTTGAGTAGTGATGGACAGCATGGACCCATTGTCTGGTTACATTATCTTTAAATATCTAATAACTACAATATGAATTGTTCTAATAATTTCACCCTCCCTTATAGTAATAAATATATTTATTTATGAGGCTGGTTGATTATTTGATGTGTGGGTTAATTGTTGATTCATATGTTCCTAACAATAGCATCAGAAGGGCCTTGTTCCTTGAGGCAAGTGACTGTCTTTAAGCCCCAGAAACATCACAGGGTCTAAAAAAGACCTTGCTGTGATTATGGCTCCAGACTGCAAAAAGAATCTCCACCTGTGGAGTTCTGTTGAATATATTCCTTTGGCGATTTTTGTTATATCAATAATGGTAGGCTATCTTAATGTAGAGGTGAACTGGCTGGTTTGTAGCATGATAAAATCCCTAAATGCTACATCCAAGACTATCCATTGGATAAATCAAGAGATGAGCCAGGCCACAGAGGTAGTTCTAGATGATTGGGCAGTGATAAATTATTTGTGTTATGCCATAACCATGTCTGTGAGGAATTTAAATAAATGTGCTATTTTAATCTTTCTCTTGAAATCTGTCAATTCTCAATTAGTAGAAAACAACAGTCAAAAATTAGGGAAGCTATCTTCAAGGTAAAAAAAAGTAGAGATTTTTGGATTTAACTTTTCAAACCTAACTGGGTTGTGAAATTTGTTTCTAATTTTTCTACTGTTTATTTGTCGAAGTCTGATAGCTTGACATAGTATTTAATCTATAACTCTTTACATATCCTTCATAGGTTCTATTCCATCTCAAGAACTGTTTTCAAGACAAAAGTAAATGCAGTTCACTGTTATATTGGAAATCAGCAAGTTAAACAAAGGATGCTTTAATCAGTAAGCCAGTGGTCTTAGAGGAGTTGCCTCTCAAAGTCTGAACAAAAACAAAACAAAACAAAACAAAAAAACAAACAAATAAAAACACATGGAGGAAACTTTCCCTTTATACTTTCCTAGTTTCTTTATCTTCCAAATATGTGATGGGGCTTCTGGACCTCTCACAGGCTTTTCAAAAAGCCCTATGTGCTGGGATGAGGGCAGTGAGTCTCTATCTCAAGGCCTGGCCTGGCACTAGTATTGACAACTCTGTCTGGGGGTTGTGTATTGCTCATGGTTTATTGCCTCTTTAAAATGGGAGTAGTACTTTGGGTAAACAGATCTTTCCGGACCAGGTAAGTGAGCTCATTTTCCCTATTATTTGAACAAGGGTATTTACAGAAGCCAAGAATAGCAGAGTTAATTCACAGAACAAAGGACCATTTTAGTGGAAAATTTTAAACGGCAGTTTTTACAATATAGAGGTTATAGGAACAAGATGGAGTGCATATGCTTCACCAGCAGGATGAGACTTTTCCTCTAAAACTAATCTCTTATATATGAAATGATAAAAATAGCTGTGGGGAAATACCAAGGGGCAGAAATAGAATAATGAGGACCAGCTAGAATTGTAGAAATATTATCATGCTCTGTTAACCTTGATTGTTTTGTTCTGGTTAAAAAAGGCACATTCTAAACTGGCTCAAGTTGTATGGGACCAGGGCGCTCACCTGGAAATACAGCCCATTCTTTCCATCAGGTAGCTGCTTATTATCATGGAAAAATTTATAACCTCCTTGCAGAAACCAGAGCCTTTTGAAGATCCCTTATCTTTGCATACCCTCAGGTATTTGCATATCTAGCCAGCATTACCTGTAATCTGCCCATTGGCATAATCTTTGCCTAATACGCTTTGTAATCTTTGTTCTCATGCAATATAATCAGCTATTTTATGATGGTGGACAGAACAGATTTTTTGTGGATGATCTGCTGCTCTCCAATATTGCCAACAGAATTTGAATATGTGCTCATGTATGATTCAAACTTGAATCAATTTAATCGGCTTAAGTAATGACAAGGAGAACAGATCCATTGTCTGTCTGGTAACAGTTATTTGATTAAATGTCTAGCAAGTGCTTGCTTATCTTGCACCTTCAGCCTGAAAACTGCTTATGAGTCTCAAGACCAGCCACGAAATAGCCTTAGAAATAGTCCATCAGCATAACATTCCAAAGGTTCATAGGTTGTCTCTAGCTGATTCTACCAATGTTTGTATCCTAATAGGTATTATTCTTTTGTTCACAGTAGTTACTTATACTAAAGTATCTGAGTACAAGACTGGCTTGCAGAGAAGAGACACTTATTCCCAGACCCCATATTTCTGACTAATTTTATAAGCCTCTAATAAGAGCAGCAATTGCCACAGATTGGTTTCGTTTGAGTGTACAACAAAAATATGCAGAATTATATAAAAAATTTACATGTCCCATAGTGTTCCTATAATCAGTTATAGAAAGAGAATGGGTAATTTGTATGAGAAAGATTTTCTTTATTAAAGAAGCCTACCAAAGTACTTAAACTACTATGGAACATTTGTAAAGAGAATTCAGGAATTTAGATAGGAGGTCTATAAGATTTTGTTGGTTTTTAACAGAAAGAAAAGGAATGGCTTATTATTTCCATTAAAACTACAAGTTTCTAACATTGTTTGACTGTAATTATAGGCAATATGTGAAAAAGTAAATGTGCTTACATTGAAATAAGATATTATTTGTGGACACCAGAATGCAAATTTCATAAAATTGATGTTTAATAGACTGAAAGAAATCTTTTGTGTTTAAAAGAAGTAGAACAGTGGATCTAGATTGCTGGGGATTTTGACTTGGTTAGGTCTCTGTAGAATATCCTGGGATCCAAACTGAGTGGACTGAGTTCTTGGCTTAGACACTTGGTTGACAAGCTCAGGACTAGGGGGCTAGTCATCATTCTTAAGGTTTAGACTATTTCCTTTTTACTGAGGCTCAATTCAGTGACCCAAGTTAGGGTAGACTCCAAGGGAAGGATACACTTCCCTTGAAACAATCATTAACTATACAGTGATGCAATGCTCATTTATACTCTTCCTATTGTGTTGGCATAAGAAATTTGTGAAAAATCTGAAAAGCCTGAGCACTAGACTGGCACACATGGAACAGACTCTCATTCTAACTTAACCAATTGTTCCTGTGTCTTTACAGAGATCAGCTACTGCTGTGAACTAGTTTTATTTGAGTGTACACCAACTTTACACGGAAGTATGAAAACATATTGACAGGCACTCCAAAGTGTGCCTATAATTAAGAATCCTATAAAATAAAAAGGTGATATGCAAATTGACCCTAACAGCAGAACAACTGGGAATGACTGGTCACTATGACACACACTGACCACCAAGGGGCAGACACTCAATGCAGGTGGTCATTGCGCTCCCGCAGAGGGAGGTCTGCTCAGCCATAAGCCAGGCTGATGGCTGCCAGTACAGCGGTGGTGGTGGGAGACTTTCCCGCCTCAGCAGCACTAAGGATGTCCAACTGCAGCTTAGGCCTGCTCCCAGCTAGCAAGTGGACATGCTCCAAGGGCTCCCGGGCTGCTAGAGGGATATCTGCCTGTCGTATTAGGTCTGATCCCCTGGGGAATGGACCTAAGTCAGCAAGTGACATCACCCGAAGGGTATCAGACTGGCTGAGGGACTTCCCTGAGTGCACAAATTTTTTTGTGCAGCAAGACTCTAGTGACTAAATAATGGTGAAGTAGCATGAAAAAAATGGTTTTAGAGAAGTAAACATTTTTAAATTTCTCAAATATATGCAAATTTTATATAGTAAATCAAAGACCCTAGGTCCCAGGTCTGGGAGCTTTTCCTGTAACAGTCATTCAAAATCTTGTAGCATTTGCCAAAACTCCAAGTCTTCCTTCATAGTCTGTCAGTAGTTATAGACTATATGTAATGAACTACATGTTGCTCTATTAGAAATCATTACTTTTGGAGATGGAAGTGTGCCCTAGTCCATTTTGCTGATTTCTCTTACCCACTGGGCTACATGAACAGAAATAGGCTGACAAATTATTGTTGAGCACTGTCTCTTGTCCATTAATATTATGAGATACTAGAGGCTTGCTGCACAATATTCATGCACAAGTAGGGTCTCTAAGCCTCACCAGTGATCAGGGCTGATCAGGTTCCTGGCCTCCTTGCCTTTCCACTTCCTCCTTCCTCTCTCCTTCAGTGTCCCGCTGCTGCTGCTGGTCGCCTGCCATGTTTAACGCTGCCTCATGGTGGTCAGCATATGTCATAGCAAGCTATCAAACTCCTGGTCTCCCAGTCAAAGGCCAGTCAAAAATATAAATTTATATTTTTATAATTTATAATTAATAATTATAATAATTATAATTATAATTAATAATTATAATTAATAATTATAATAAATATAATAATTATAATAATTATAATATAATTATATTTTAATTATAATAATTAAAATAATTATAATAATTATTATAATATTATAATTATAATTATTATAATATTATAATTATAATTATAATTATATAAATATTATAATTAATAATTATAATAATTAAATTATATAATTTTTGAGCCAAACATGTGTTATCTATCCCTTTTAAGATTTCCTAGGGATTCATCCATGAATCCACAGGACTAGGGTGAAGGAATGATCCAAGGGATACCTTGGGGCCTATGGCTAATTTGGCCACTACTTATATATCAGCCTTGTCATCCAAGGTTCTCTCAGGTTTTATCATGTGCTTGCCACTATTAATGGACATTGCTGTCCTCTCATACATGGCCCATTGTAAACCTGTTGGTGACAACACAGCCAGGTCATAATGGATAGATATCTCATTTTGCTTGATGAAGAGGTTAGGTATTTCATCTTCGAAACCAAAAAAACCCTTTTGAATATATCTCAGACCATGAGGAATGGTGACATGACTATCAACTGAATGTACTCCCCCAAAAGGTTGAACTGTCTTGAGGTTTAGAGGGGATGGAAACCACTTGTAATGCCCAGATGGAGCTTATCCAGCTGCTCATCCAGCTTTGACTTCCCACAGTATACCAATGTAGCTAGACCCCAAAGGTTAGTACTTACCCATCAATCTATAAGGCAGTGAGCCGTGATGGTCAAGTTTGACAACATCTGGGTCTAGTTCATGCAATTTTTCAGTGAACAAGAGAAAGAAATAAAAACATAGAGTCTTGATGTGGTCTGTTATGGTATCCTTGCAAATTTTCAGTAAGAACACTAACATGACAAGAAGGGTATGATTACACATTGTTTCTGGATTTTTAATGTTGCAAGGTGATGGAATCTCACTACTCTAATTTAATGGAATAACTAGGACCTGGTGCACAAATTTGTGCATGGGTGGGGTTTCTAGGTTTGACTGGTGATCAGGGATGATTTGGGCCACCTTGCCCAGCCAGGGGAAGAAACTGTGAAATGTTAGCTGTGGGAATACACTGATCACAAGGGGGGCAGCTCCTGTGTTGAACATTTGCCCCCTGGTGGTCAGTGTGCATCATAGTAACCAGATGACTGGTTAACCAAATGATGGCCACTTAGGCTTATATATATACTAGAGGCCCAGTGCACAGAAATTTGTGCACTCAACAGGGGGGTCCCTCAGTCCGGCCTGCGCCCTCTCACAGTCTGGACTCCTGCGGATAGGGCCTAAGCTGGCAGTCAGACATCCCTCTGGCAGCCCAGGAACCTCAGGGGCTGTCTACTTGCCACTGGGGAGCTGGCCTAAGCTGCAGTCGAATATCCTTAGAACTGCTGAGGAGGCGGGAGAAGCTCCCACCACCACCGCTGTACTGGAAGCCATCAGCCAGGCTTGTGGCTGAGCAGGACACCCCCTGTGGGAGAGCAATGACCACCAGGGGGCAGCTCCTGCATTGAGTGTCTGGCCCCTGGTGGTCAGTGTGTGTCATAGTGACCAGTCATTCCCAGTTGTTCTGCTGTTAGAGTCAATTTGCATATTACCCTTTTATTACATAGGATACTAGAGGCCCGGTGCACAAAAATTTGTGCACTAGGGGGAGTCCTTCAGCCCAGTCTGGGCCCTCTCGCAGTCTGGGACCCCTTGGGGGATGTCCACCTGCTGGTGTGCCTGGCCAGCCTGAGTGAGGGGCTGAGGGACATTTTCAGGCTGCCAACAGCTCCCATTGACCCAACGTCGTAGCGAGGCTGGCTGCAATCAGGTTTCTGGGGTTTATTTATCTTCTATAATTGAAACTTTGTTGCCTTGAGTGGAGGCCTAGTCAGGCAATGAAGCCTCCTGTTTGCTTTAGCTCCATGGCTTCTTTAATTGAAACATTGTTGCCTTGAGCAGAGACCTGGCTGGCCTCCGCAAGCAGTTTCAACTCCATTGCTGGTGCAATAGAAGCCTCCTGTTTGCTCTAGCTCCATGGCTGCTGGCCACCATCTTTGCTGGGTTAATTTGCATACAGCTGCTCTGATTGGCTGGTGGGCATGGCTTGGCTGGTGGGCATGGCTTGGCTGGTGGGCATGGCTTGGGTGTCTCGGAGTAATGGTTAATTTGCATATTACTCTTTTATTAGATTAGATACTAGGGGCCCGGTGCACAAAAATTTGTGCACTCGGGGCAGGGGTCCCACAGCCCGGCCTGTGCACTCTCAGAGTCTGGGACCCCTCGGGAGATGTCCACCTGTTGGCATGCCTGGTCAGCCTGGGTGAGGGGCTGATGGCTGTTTGCAGGCTAACCAAGCCCCCCAGTGGGGACTCTCATCCCATGGGGGTGTGGCCAGCCTGGGTGAGGGGCTGAGGGCTGTTTTCAAGCTTCCCACAGTCCCTTCGGGGTTCGGATCCCTAGTGGGGTACTTGGCCAGCCTGGGTGAGGGGCTGAGGGCTGTTTTCAGGTTTTTGAAAGCTCCCATTGACCCAACGTTTCAGCGAGGCTGGCTGCAATCAGGTTTCTGGTGTTTATCTATCTTCTAAAATTGAAACTTTGTTGGCTTGAGCAGAAACCCAGCCAGCTTTGGCAGGCAGTTCTGCTGGTGCAACGGAAGCCTCCTGTTTGCTCTAGCTCCATGGCTGCCATGTGCCAGCTTGGCTGGGTTAATTAGCATACAGCCGCTCTGATTGGCTGGGGGTGTGGCTTGGCTGGGGCATGGCTTAGGTGTCTCAGAGTGATGGTTAATTTGCATATTACTCTTTTATATAATCTAATAAAAGTGTAATATTGCAATTAACCATTTCTTCGGGATGCCTAAGCCATGTCTACCAGCCAATCAGAGTGGTTGTATGCAAAGTAACCCAGCCACGATGGAGGCCAGCAGTCATGGAGCTGCTAGAGTAAACAGGCAGCTTCCATTGCAGAAGAATAAAACTGTTTGCCGGCCACCTGGGCCCTTCTGTGCTCCAAGCAACAACATATTTGCAACATATGTCTCAATTATAGAAGCCTTGTAATTGAAGCAAACAGCAGTCCTGCCTAGAGTCTACTAAGGCAACATTCTTTCAATTTTAGAAGCCAGGAGCTGAAGCAAACAGGAGGCTTCCTTACCTGCCTAGGCCTCAGCTTAAAGGAACAGTGTATCAATTATAGAAGATAAATAAACCCCAGAAACCTACTTCCAGCCAGCCTTGCTACGACATTGGGTTAATCAGAGCTGTGGGCAGCCTGAAAACCTGAAAACAGCCTTCAACCCCTCATCCAGTCTAGCCAGGTACCCCAGTGGACATCCAAAATCTGAAAGGACTGTAGGCAGCCTGAAAGCCTGAAAATGGCCCTCACACCCTCACCCAGGCTACCCAGGTATCCCAGTAGGGACCCAAAACCTGAAGGGACTGTGGGAAGCCTGAAACACCCCTCAGCTCCTCATCCAGGCTGCCCAGGCACCCCAGTAGGGACCCAAAACCTGAAGAGGCTGTGGGCAGCCTGAAAACGGCCCTCAGCCTGTCACCCAGGCTGGCCACACCCCAATGTGGTGAAGGTCCACACTGGGGGGCTTGGCCAGCCTGCAAACAACCATCTAGTTAGATTATCTAAACTAATAAAGGTGTAATATTGAAATTAACCATTTCTCTGGGATGGGTAAGCCATGCCCACCAGCAAATCAGAGTGACTGTATGCAAATTAGCCCAGCCAAGATGGCAGAGGCCCCAGCCTCGGAGAAGCGGTATGCCACACTAGGGTCCAGCAAGGCAGAAGGAAGATCTGTTCCTTTGGGGAGCCAGGACTGGAGGAGCAACCTGGTCCATGGTGGCAACCTGGGAGGAAGGAGCTAGCCTGCCTGAGGCCGCTGGAAGGAGGATCAGGGCCAGCCAGTGATGGATTTCAGGTGACAGGGCAGCCGGGGGCTGGGAGAGCAAGCCAGCCCAGGTCCCCGAGGCTGCCCTGAGGCCCTGAAGTAAATCTGATCATGGGGGTATAGGCACTCACGGAGGCATAGCCCGTGCCTCGAGATGGATGGATTCCAGGTGGCAGGGCAGCTTCAGGGGCGAGGGGACTGAGCCAGCCCCGCCCGAGTATGAGGCCTGGAAATAGTTCCCATCGGGGCACACAGCATACATGAAGGCTGCCTCCCTGTGTGCTCTGTGCCCCGTGATGGACTCCAGGTGGCTGGGAGCTGGGAGTAGAACAATAGTGCGTGCCTGCCCTTCCGGTGGGTTTCAGGTAGGGTCTGGGGCTTGGGAGTAGAGCAATCTGGGGCAGGCGACCTCGGAGGCTCCTCCGCTGCCGGTCTGCCACCTGGCTCCACCCTGGGGGCTTCTGTGGGGCTTGTGCAAGGCTCTGTGCTAGGGGTCCTCCAGGGGGCATGTGCGAGCATCTGCCGCCTGGCTCCACCCCGGGTGTGTCTGCTCAACAGCAGGGCCTCCCCCAGGGACCATGCACCAGCGTCCACCCCCCCGCCTGCCACCTGGCTCTGTGCCAGGTGTGTCCCCTCAGCAGTGGGGGCCCACCAGGTGTTTGTGATGGTGGGCCACCCTACAGGAAATGTTCACGCCTGCACTCACCAGCCCTCCCACCCCCCAGTGCACAAATCCTGAGGGGGCTGTGGGCAGCCTGAACACAGCCCTCTGCCCCTCATCCAGGCTGGCCAGACATGCTAGCAGGTGGACATCCCCCGAGAGGTCCCAGACTGTGAGAGGGGACAGGCTGGGATGAGGGACCTCCCCCTCCCCCTACTGAGTACACAGATTTTTGCGCACTGGGCCCCTAGTGTGTATGTATATGTGTGTGTGTGTGTGTGTATGTGTGTATATATAATCTTTTCCAAATTTGACATAAAAGGAGACCTAGATTTGTCTCTCAAAAAAACCATAGTTACTTGTGGGTGATGTTAACTCTGGTTGAAATTCCTTAGTATCTTTACTGTAGTTAATCTATAGGTATTCCTAAGTTTACCAACAAAATTTTCCTCTGACAGGGAAACTTGCAGGAAGATGGCCAGTTATGCAAATATATGGTGAATCTAATAGCCTAACTTGGATATTTATGAGTTTTTTCTGTAACAGTCAGGCAGTCAATGGCTTATGGCATCTGTGGAAACTAAAATTCTTTCCTCATAGTTTGTCCACTGTCATAGACTATAAAGATGTATATGTTGCTTTATAAGAATAAGTCATTTGAGATCAAGAAAAATGGAGGCTGGCAGGATGGAGGTGAGGGATAGGGAGAGAGTGAGTGAGGGGATGAAAGGAGAGTGTGTGGATGTGTGTGGTGTGTATGTGAGAGAGTGAGGGACAGTTAAATCTGGCAGGAGTGGCAGAGGCTGGCAAAGAAAGCTCTCTGGGACAGGGAGAGTCTGCCACAGCTCCGAACACTCCCCAGACTGTGGGACTCAAGCAGGGAGCCCAAGCCATCCTGAAGAGGAGAGCAGTCTCTTCTAGGAACTCACCAGCACCACCACCCAGTCAGGCCTGGGCTACTCCTGCGCAACCCAGCAGCCACTCCAGCCAAAATCCTGCTGCCCCCCACACAGACTCTCAGATCCAGGGATCTTCAGGGATCCAATAGAGCACCGGAGCACTAGAGCACCACACCAGAACAGTAAGTGCATCCTTCCTCTCCCCAGTGCAGATCTCAGACCCTGCATTCACGCATTTGCACGTCTCCAGCACTCAGCTCATCACATTCGTGTGTATCTGTGTGCAGTTCACTGAGGCGCACCTCTCCATAGACTTCTCTGAGGAGTCACTGTGAGCTACAGCTGGGTGTGATTTTGTACAGACACATGTGTACTGCCTCCCATTAGAAATTCTGAATTCTCTCTGCCTGAATACCTGCCCCCACACACCCAGCTGCGCAACTGTAGTGCCAGGGCCCTATAGTACCAGAGCCCCTCAGTGCTCGGCAGAACTCATCGCAGGCAAATGACCAAAGTTGCTCACTCCCCCTGAGCCCATATCCACAGGGCACGTTGGGAAGCCGCAGTGAGCCTCTGCTGGGTCCAATCTTGGACAAATAGAGTCATACTCCCCTTGGCAGTAGAAGTTCTGAACTCTCCCATCCTGGACAACTGCCCAAACACACCTCGATTAAACTTCCCGGAGCCCTCCAGAGAGTGCAGTGAGCTCTCCATAGCAAACTCACTGCCTGTGCTCCTGTGTGCCACCACAAGGAACTTGTGTCTATGCACCACAGGTGCATCAGCAAAAACTGTTTCTCTACCTCACAGCTGCAGAACTCTGAACACTACTATTATATGCTTTTCCAGCATGCAGGTCTCCCAAGACCTCAGCTCCACAGGCAGCCCTGGTGCCCTTCTGTGAGCCTTGCTGGACATGCACTTTAACAAACAGGGGCACACTATTGGGTTGTAGAAACACTACATTCCCTCTTCTGGGATTCCAACCCACAGACACTATAAGCCAGTGGCTTCAGATCCAGGACCCTTCTGAGTGTGTCACTACACCCTTTTTGCAAACACACCACAGGTGCCCCAGTGAACTGCCACTGGGATCACGTATATCCAACCATGGAGGCAGCAGCAAAAGCTGAGTCTGCCCACCCCAAAACTACAGAACTCTGGACACCATAGTCATGCCTTTCCAGAACACAGGCCTCCTGAGCCCCAGCACCCCAACAGATGGTTCCTGGGTGCCACTCTGAGTTCCCACTGGGCATGCATGATTTCAATCAAGAGCACAAGATAGCAAAAATTGGGACACCCCCTGCACGGCTGCTGACTTCCACACATCTCAGTTGCACCTTTCCAGCTTGCAGACCTACATCAAGAGAACCCAAATAGCTCAAGTAGGGAGCTACACTAGACTAACAAACCCAGGAGACCTGGGAGGTCATACCAGTAGCACCAATCCCAAAGGAAACTGGGTAGCAAAGCAATCAGAGCTTCAATTAAAACATTGCAGCAAAACACGGGAAGACAAAAAAGTAATCCACAAAGGAAAGAAAAAGAGGAATCACCATAAAGGGAGTTAAATGAAATTAAGGCAACTAACTTATCAGAGAAAGAATTTAGAGTAATGGTTATAAGGATGCTCAAATGGGTGGAAGACAAATACACACAACTCAATGTGAATTATAATGAGCTGAATGAGAATGTCACCAACATGAAAAGGAACCAAGAGGAAATGAAGAACAACATAGCTGCAATAAAGAACACAATGGAAGGCTTAAACATCAGACTAGAAGAAGCTGAGGATTGCATTAGCAAATTAGAAGACAAGGTAGGAAAAAACACACAAATACAGGAGCAACTGGAAAAAAACTTAAAAAGCAAGATGAGAGTCTAAGCGAAATGAAACAACATTCGCTTAATAGGGGTATCAGAAGGAGAGGAGGAAAAGCAAGGAGTAGAAAAGCCATTTGAAAAAACAATGACAGAAAACTTCCTTGATATTGGCAAGGAAAAAAACTACACAAGTCCAAGAAGCACATAGAGTGCCAAACAAAATGAATCCCAAAAGACCAACACAAAGACACATCATAATTAAATTGGCAAACACCAATGACAAAGTAAGAATCTTAAAGGCTGCCAGAGAGAGACAGAAACTTATCCACAAGGGATCTCCTATTAGAATATCAGCTGACTTCACAACAGAAACACACCAGACAAGAAGGGAATGGAATAAAATATACAAAGTGATGCAAAGCAAGGGAATGAATCCAAGAACACTATACCCAGCTATCATTCAAAATTGAAGGTGGAATCAGAAGCTTCACAAACAAAAAAAGGGCTAAGAGTTTATCACTACCAAGCCAGCAATGCAAAAAATGTGAAAGGGACTGCTGTAAAAAAAAAGAAACTGAAAGACAAGAAGAAACACAAACATTAAAGACAAACATAACAACAAACAAGTACTTTTCAGTAATAACATTAAATGTAAATGGATTAAATGCTCCAATCAAAAGATACAGGGTAGCCGAATGGACAAGAAAACATTAGTTGTCTACAAGAGACCCACGTCAGAACAAAGAATTCACACAGACTGAGAGTGAAGGGATGGGGAAAAAATTTTCAGGCAAATGGAAATGAGAAAAAAACTGGGGTTGTGATAATTATATCAGGCAAAGTAGACCTCAAAGTAAAGGCCATAACAAGAGATTCAAGAGAATATAAACCATAACAAGCATTGTCTCAGATTACAAAGGCATAAAACTAGAAATCAACTACAATAAATACATGGAAAAAAACCAAAAACTTGGAGGCTAAATAGCTTGTTATTAAACAATGACTGGGTTATCAGAGAGCTCAAAGAAAAAATACAAGCATCCTGAAACAAATGACAATGAAAACAAACAATCCAAAATATATGGGATGCAATGAAAGCAGTCCTGAGAGGGAAGTTCATAGTTCTACAGGCCTACCTAAACAACAAACAGGAAAAATGGCGGATGTATAGAGGCACAGATCCTGCATCTTCTTCAGGAGAGGACCCAGTGGCTGCTGAAGCCAGTTTCACTCAACCCGAATTGGCTCAGGAGATTCAGCTGGGAGTGATTTTTACCTGGTGTCTGCCTGAGAACACGGGGCAACCACTTGGCGCTGAGATTTCTCCCGGAGTGGTGGCTCTGTGGGGGAGTCCGCGCCATCCCAAGGGGGAGAGTGCCTCGCATCACAAGCCGACACATCCAGGAGCCCTGCAGCGGAGGTGCCCCGGGACCAGCCAGGACTCCAGGAGCACCAGAGCCCATGGAAATGCAGACTCAGAGGAGCCGCGCGCCCTCCCACGAGAAAGTTGGAATTCGCTGAGATAAAGTTGCAATTTGTTCCAGGTGAGAGACGACCGAGTGAGTGTGTGAGCGAGCAGGCCTGCGAACGGGCGCGCAGGGGAAATCTGCACCCCTCAAACCCCTCCGCCCACCCGGAGCCAGAAAAATGCACGAGGGGGAGGGGAACCCGTGAGGCTGCTGGCAGAAAGGAATTCTGAAAAAATTGGCCCGTAACTCGATTGGGTGCCAGACAGCAGCCTCAGACCCTGCCAGTGTCCCGGGAGGCTGCTAACGCCAGGGCAGAGAGGAAGCGCGGAAGGGTCTGGGATTTTATTTTATTTTATTTCTTCTCTTCTCTCATTAAATCCTCGCTTTTGACTGTCGAGCCCATCACACAGGAGCACCCAGTTGGGGTCACTGACAGAGACTGCAGGGGAACATTTTTTTTTTTGTGGAACTTGGGGATCAGAGCAGGGAGAGAGCACCAAAAAACCAGCTCTGGGGCAGACTACTCCCCCAAGCCAGTATTGAGTGCTGTAAGGAAAACGAGGTCTACATAATGGCTAGAGAGGACAGC
>PVJC01034349.1:0-18846 GCA_004026665.1 Murina feae | reverse complement strand
TCAATTCTGAATGATAGCTTTGCTGGGTAAAGTAATTTTGGCTGTAGGTTCTTGCTGTTCATCACTTTGAATACTTCTTGCCACTCCCTTCTGGCCTGCAAAGTTTCTGTTGAGAAATCAGCTGATAGTCGTATGGGTCTCCCCTTGTAGGTAACTAACTGCTTTTCTCTTGCAGCTTTTAGGATTCTCTCCTTGTCTTTTGCTCTTGGCATTTTGATTATGATGTGTCTTGGTGTGGTCCTTCTTAGGTTCCTTTTGCTTGGAGTTCTCTGCGCCTCCTGGACTTGTAAGTCTATTTCTTTCACCAGGTGAGGGAAGTTTTCTGTCATTATTTCTTCAAATAGGTTTTCAATATCTTGCTGTTTCTCTTCTTCTGGTACCCCTATAATTCTGATGTTGGTGCGCTTGAAATTGTCCCAGAGACTCTTTACACTATCTTCATACTTCTTGATTTTTTTCTTTTCTTTTCTTTTCTTTTCTTTTCTGGCTTTTCCAGCTGGGTGAGTTTTGCTTCTTTATATTTCATATCTTTGACTTGATTCTTGCGATCCTCTCGTCTGCTGTTGGATCTCTGTATATTATTCTTTATTTCAGTCAGTGTATGCTTAATTTCTAGCTGGTTCTTTTTCATATGCTCGAGAGTCTCACTAAATTTATCGGCATTCTCTAGAATATTCTTGAAAAGTCTTATAACCGTGGTTTTGAACTCTATATCCAGTCATTTGCGTTCCTCCATTTCTGTCTTTTGTGATTTGTTTCTTAGTCTCCGCATTTTGGTTTTCTGTGTTAGGTATCCTATAGGGCCCAGTGATTCAGCCTCCCCAATCACCTGGGGTGGACACTCTTATTGTATGCCTTTGAAGGCTGGGTGCACAGTCTTGTAGTTATCACTGGGAGGTATCACTGGGAGGAAATGATCTGCGGGCTTTTCTCCTTGTTGTTTGGGGTTTGGATCTTTTGGAGTTCTCCCCCGGCTGCAGGTTATGCTGAAGGCTGGCAGGCACACAGCTTGGGCGGGATTGTAGGTGGGGTGGGGCGGGGTCTCAGAGTCACAGGGCGGAGCAACCCACAATGGCTGCTCTTCCGCTGCTGAGTCTGCGTGCGCCTCTCAGTCCCCAAATCTCTGCGCCAGTGACTCCTGCGAACAGCACTGGCAGAAAATTGCTAGTCTTCAGCCCCACTGCCCTGCAGCCCACGCCGCACTCTTTGAGACCCCGGGAGTCCACAATCTCCTATCTAGCCGCGAACCCGACCGAGCGCAGCCGCCGCTCCCCTTCACCCACGCCGCCGCGCCTCCACGCCACCGCCTCCGTTCCGCGCGTCCCTCGTCCCTCGGTACCTTTCAGTTTTGGCGCAGGGAGCTTCCACTCAGTCTCAAAGCACTCCTTCTCTTGCCTTCTGGTTGCAAAGCCTCCCCTCCCTTAGTTCTGGAGGATGGCCGTTTATCTGTATAGTTGTATTTAAAAATATAGTTGTGGAGGCTGCGCATTTAGGTATATACCTCATGCCGCCATCTTGGTTCTCCTCAAACCTTAGATTTTCATCCTGGCTATCCAATGCTCATGTTTCTCATCCCTCAGGAATGCTGCATAACATTATTATGTAAGTCTGTCTCACACAGAGGGAGGCCCCCCCAGTAGAGGAAGGCACTCCTCTTCAGCCACATAACTGTAAGGCCGTGTCTTTTCCCAAATTACATACACTACATGTGCCAATTCTTCTGACCAAGTTAATGCCCTCTAGAAAGCTGCCTACACACTGTCAAGTTTAGCAACTGCTTGTCCCTGGTTCTCCTTCCCTGCTCCTCCTTCCCTTCCCCAGTAGCCCTACTGCCTTCTTACAGATCTTACTCTTTCACTTATTCTTCTCTCTACTCTCCTATCACACGCCTTGGTCATTTTATGGAAATATAAAGACCACACATTTCATCCAAGTTACACCAGACTCTCTCAATTCTGACTCCTAAAGACTCCAGGGCAGTCGTCTGAAGCCAGAGGATAAGGAAGGACTGCAGAGCACAGTGTGGGCAGTCATTTTCTAAGAGCTAAAATACGCACCCAATTTACATGACTATTTGCATTTGTGTATAAATTATACATCAATATGTATCCTCCCAAGACAGTGAGTTACTAAAATAATTTTGCTACTTTCAACTTGCCATTGCTCAATTTTTCCTCTCTCCCACTTACAACCACACTCACATACATCTTTTCAGCCCTCAGAAGAAAGAGAGTGATAAAAAAGAGGGGAGAAAAGAAAACATAAGATAGAATGAGGTAGAGGAGAAAATATAACAAAGGAAGGAATAAAGATGAGGAAATATCAATGCAATAATAATATTTGAGCAATTAAATAAAGAGTACCACTGTGATGAGCTCATGGTGATGATTATAAATAGCATCGACTCCATAAATTTAAAATCACATAAATGCTGCCCTAGTTGGTTTGGCTCAGTGGATAGAGCATCAGCCTGAAGACTGAAGGGTCCCAGGTTTGATTCCGGTCAAGGACATGTACCTTGGTTGTGGGCACATCCCCAGTAGGGAGTGTGCAGGAGGCAGCTGATCAATGTTTCTCTCTCACCGATGTTTCTAACTCTCTATCCCTCTCCCTTCTCTGTAAAAAAAAAAAAAATCAATAAAATATATATATTTTTTAAATCACATAAATGCAATCTTTCTAAAATTTTCTACTTATTTCAGATACTAGGTTTTAATTTCTAAGGAAAGTGTCTTTAATAGGTCATTCTAGCATGCATATATGGATTCAGCCTTTTAATAATAATCAAATGTCATAAAATAGTTCAGCTACAACTGTTTTATGCCCACACCTAACTGCTTTCTGTAAAGGATCAAGCAAGACAAAGTGTATAGTAGACAATGCTCAACCTGCAAACCACTTCCTCGAGAAATTCTCTCCCCCAATTCATCCCATCCCACCCCAATTCAGCTGTTCAGGCAGCCATGTGTTCACTATAGGACTTCTCCATCCTTGACCAATCACAATCTTTCTCCTAGGAATCTGGACTTAGGATGCGGAGAGGCTGGGTAGTTTGAGCTCTTCACTTGACTCAGGAAGTAAGTTTGCCCTTCTAGAACAGCCAACTTCAACTGGTGAGAAGGAAGCACAAACAACAAATGCAACCAGAGAGAAAGCCTAGTTCTGAGGTTCCCAGCACCAGGCTGCAGCCCCATTTTCTGCCCTTGGGAACTGGAGATACCCATGTATCCTTATAATAAACTCTCCCTTCCTGCTCCAGCCAGTTTGGGTAATTATCTGTTATTTGTACCAAAAGAACCTTGTTGAAGAGTATTTAATCCAATGAATCAGAGGCAATTCTAGTTTAATTTTGTATTTTTAATAATTTTTAATATATTTGAAGTATTTTGTAGCTCATAAAACTTTTTTTTCATTTTCTGTCAAATAAAGTTGAATTATTTAGGAGATAGCCACTTTGTCTAAGGAACTTTCCTTAACTTTATTTTCAGCCAATAAAATATCAAATACTATAGGTATACGTATTACTTTGTGTTACACCATTGATTACGACTTTGCGAATCACACATCTTGAAAAATAAAATACACTGAAGTTCAATAAAATTCTTACCCGTGGGTCTCACTTCTTCATTTCTGCCATCAAAATACCAATACCTCATTAAATGTGAACAAACATTGGAAATGTGCTAATTCAGTTAATAAATGCATAGAAAGACCAAAGGCACAGATAATGGGGGGGGGGAGGGGAGAAAGCAACAAGAAAGAGGCAATAATACTAAAAAAGGAATAAGTCTGAGAAGTTCTGCAGGGCAGGCTGCGGGCTTGATAAGTAATTCATTACAGTAGAAAAAAAAGTAGAACATGGTAGAGGATTCACAGGCCCTGAAAGAGGAATCCGGGCCTGTTCTCTCAGCCATGCTGTGTGGAGCTCTCACACCTTGGTACCAGAACCCCACTGAGTATTCTTTCTAATTGGTTGTATAGCCACAGGGCAAAGTCAATGTATGATCAAATACACATCTGCATATGGCACAATGTAAAAGCAGTAATTCTCAACTAATTGTTTTATGTCTCAACAAAGAAATATATTGCAAGCTCATACTAGCAACTGATATGATAATTAACACACCGTTGATTGCTACGATAGACACAGACTGGAAACTGCACTTATGGATAAGAGACATGAGCCCTGCCTTCAGTAGGTACAGGTGTTAGTTCAGTCCCATGTCCATGCTCTACTTTCTCCACTCATTGATGCTAATACAACTAAAGTTGGATTGAAAAAACATAAAACCACAATTATCATTATTAATATTCAGTATCTACTCTGCGCCAGAGACTATATTAGGTGTTTTCTGTATATATGTTACATATAATTCTCTTAATAACTCTACAAGGTAAGTATTACTCTACCTATTTTACAGATAGGCAAATTGAGCTTCAAAGAAATTAAGTAATTTGCTCAAGTCCCACAGGAAGTAAATGAGTGAATCCAGGATTGAACCCAAATCCCTCTTAATCCTGAGTCTATCTCTTTCTATGTCATCTGGACTCAACATAAACTACACTAAACTGTCTCTGCAAAATAAAAAGGAAGGTGTTGGTTCAATCATTCAGTTGCTTGTTCATTATGCTTTTATTGGGCACAACTTCAGCGGGCACCACCCAAAATGTATCCCACATTCACCTCTTCCCCTCTGCACAAGAACTGGTGCCCTGGAACTTCATGACTTGTAGAATCTGTCTACCATAGGGCAAGGCATTCTGAACAACACCAAACTAAGGAAGGAGCTTGCTGTTGATTGCGGGGATACAGAAAAGCATCATTAACAAAAGAAAATATAATAACGCCTCAAGCAGGGTAAAAATGCGGTGAGCACTCTAAAGCAAGCATCCAAAAGGCTGCATGAGGAGATTAATAAAGGAGCCTTTCGAATACCATGAGCCATTTGCTGACTGCACAGGCGACCTGACATGGCCCACTGCTGCCAAACACATTCAAAGACACCATGAGGAAACGAGGTGAGTGGGAACCACTTTTTACATTTTTTGATCTTCTGTGAATTATTTTCGTCTGTGCTATGAGTGGAAGCAAATCATTCTCCTGCCTCCTTTCAGTTGCACCGCCTCTCCCATTTCAACACACACATACACACACATGTTACAACTTAAACTTATATTTCATATGTGCCCTCCTTCATTTGGGTTTCAGTGATTCAATTTTAGGAAATGTAAATACATGTCCTCCTACTGCCTTCCCTAGCTCAGCAATCACTTGTCAGTATACTGACTGTAGATGAAATTGAAGGATGTCTGAAAAGACCTGCGATTCTAAGAATAAACATTAGAGAAGATTAAAAAGTAATAAATCCATATTTGGACACCAAGTAAACTTCCCTTAATGTTATTTTTTTGGCTCCTGGATAGCTGATAATGTACTTCTAGAATGTTAAATATCATAGGTCAGGGATCCAATTTTGATATTTTTCACATATCTAACATGATCTATTGCTCCCGTTTCATAAAAATAAGAAATTGATGCTAATCGCATATATATGTGACTGCATACTCACATGCACCATGCAAATCCCCCACCCAAAGATAAACCGCCTCTGTTCTTCATTTCCCTCCTTCCACTGGTATCTACGTTTTTACTGTTACCAAGGAAGGAAGATATTAATTTTTTGCTCTAGTAGTCAGAAGATTAGAAGCATTAAAACAGATGCACCACAGTCATGTTTATTTGAAAATTTTTTATCTAAAGACCAAAAGGAAGCAAATCTAATTGATAGATACATGAAACGGAGCTGCATTCTCAGAAAGATTATTTTCTTGCCGCTGACTTTCCTCCCTCGCTCCATGTAACACCTCATCTTTGCAAATACAGAGTTTGCTTTCTAATGAATCTCAGGGAACCCTCTCTGTCACTCAGCCTTCCAGGGAGCAGACCTCTATGGCATGGCACGTCCCTTCACAGGTGGCTACGCCTGCCGAGAAGACATCAGAGATTCCACAGTGGGAGGAAAATCCACAAAACAGAAGGCTAAAGTCAAGGGAGGACCTAAGTGAGGAAGGCTGTCTTAGTTTGGGGAGGAAGGAGGTTGGGAAGACAGCACAGAGGGGAAAAAAGACCTGATCTGGAAAAACACAGTTGACCTTTTCAGGACAAAGTGAGATGCACCGAGTGGTGCCTTCAAGCAAACAAAACCTGCCTGATCCTTAGGAACCTGGACTTGGTGAAATGCAGACTCTTTCCCTCCTCCCTGACCCCCACCCCCAATAAAAAAAAAAACCTGCTGAATCCAAACCTCTGGTGATGAGCCGAGGAATCTGGACATTTTCAAAGTGCACCAGGTAAGAGAGTTCATTCGTGTTTGGAACCATGGCCTTAGAAGACATGCACATTCACACTGTTTTGTCCAAGTAGAAGCCAGTCCCAGCACTGTGGTTGCAGATCCTGGAGGAAGGATAAGCCATTGGGACCTCTGAGACCTGGGTTCAGGAGGGAAACTGAGGGGCAGGGGAGCAGCTGTTCTCCATGAGCAAACCCTCACGGGAGAGGGATATCATTCAGGCATGAGTTCACAGCTCTGGAATTAGTGGCAAGAACAGCAATGGAAAGGAAAATCACATGCAAAAGATATTATACTGGAACATTTAATGGAATGTGTTGGTTAAACACACACAGTTAAGTATGAAATATGCTCAGACATGGAGATTCTGAGATTTGGATTTGTGTCCCAGAGCCAGCTTTTTCTCTCCGTCTGCATAGCCATCGCCCTTTTGCTTATCTGCACTATCGGAACAGCCTCCAGACCAGTATCCGTGTGTCCATTTTTGCCCATTCCCTGCCAATCCATTCTCTTCCCTGCAGACTCTGATCATCTAAAAATAAAAACCTGAAGATGTTATTCCCTTACTTAGTATGCTGCAATAATTCTTAGGGTAGAGATCAAAGTCCTTAACATGACCTCAAGGCGCTTCATGATCTGCCTCTGCCTCCTCTCTTGCTACTCTCCCTTCCAGGTCAATTTCATACCTACATTGTTTTCTTCCTTGCTTTGAATCACAGTTTCCTCCCACTGCCACCCCCAGGCCCAAGACTTTCAGGAATGCTATTTTTTATGCCTGGATGCCCCTCTCTGGCCCTGAATCATCATTCAAATCTCAGGTCACACATCAGTTCTGCAGGAAAGATTTCCCTCTCCTCCCAGACTAAGTCAGGTCCTCATACTCCCTGCACTTTTCCTCTGCTGTTCTTTTCCTGATTCAGTAAGGTATATTTTTGTAAGTATGTGATTAATGCCTAATTTTCCCTTTGGGATCCATACTCCACTAAGGAAGGACCATATGTTTTAGTCCATAACCTGCCAAGCACCTAGAACAACAGTGTCTGAAATATAGTAGCTACTCATGTTTGCTGGCAGTGGGAGGGGGCAGTATACTTGACTGAGTAAGAGAATAAGGGTACCATGAAGAAGCATGGAAATGAGGAAAGGAAAATAAAATGAAGTGTTTAATTTCAAGTATTGATGTTGGTTGATAACAACAGAAGCAGGTAGACTTAAGTAAAGATAATAAAAATTACAATGACATTTGACTTTAACAGCCAATTGATAATGTATGTTGTGTTCTAGAGCTAAAAATAAGGACTTGGATCATATCCTAATATATAAAAAGCCAAGGGCTGTCCAAACCTAAATGACCAGATAGACAACTGAATAGCAGGCTAGGGTCCCAGCCAGTGCAGTGGGAGTCAGCCCTGGGTAACGGCTGGCACGGTGGGAGTGAGTCTGGATCCCGGCCAGTGTGGCGATCTGGGAATCTTGGTCCCTACCCCCAGCCCTCAGACTCTGGGGAACTGGAACCATACTGCGATTGGACTGGGCTCTGGTTCCCTCCCCCTGCCCACAGGCTCCGGGGAACCAACCCAAGCCTTCACACCCCACCCCTTCATAGGGGAGGCAATCGGTGGCAGGGGAATGGGATGGGCAGCCTTGCACAGATGGCAAGCAGTGGCAATGGTAGGGTGGGGCCAGACAGGGGTAGGAAAGCACCGATAGGCCCTGATCTCGGGCCAGGCCTAGGGACTCTGCCTGAGGGGTCCTGGATTGTGAGTGGGTGCAGGCTGGGCTGAGAGACACCCCCCCAAGTGTATGAATTTTTGTGCACCAGGCCTCTAGTAATTATATAAGAGATAGTTAAATCCTGAGAAATTCAAATGCAAAAGTACATATAAACAATATCAGATAACCAAATATTGAGCCTTATGGATGGTGACATTTTGTTCTTATTAAAAGACACTAAAGAAGTCACCAATGCCCATGGGGGTGGGAGGGCCAAATGAGAGAAGGATGGATCAGAGGACATGACCAACCATCATGGTGTAGTAAGACAGAGAGCACTAGGGAGGGATTTTCCAGATTTGAACTGTCAAAGAAGTCAACTGCTGTGGAGAACATAGGGATGGTGAGGATCAAACAGGCCACTGGTATTGGCACAACTTTACTCCTCAAAGAGCTGAGCTCTCAAAACCTTATCATGAAGGATGGGTAAGAGAATCGGGAAGGTAGATAAAAGCCTATTTCCAAACACCTCCCACCTGTACATCTGCAAATGTAACCCCAGCATCTTGGTTAAGTCATTGTGCCCAGCACTAGGCAGATTAGAGGCTCTTGGGGTGGCAAATGAAACACAGTTTCCTCCTCAGACACTTGACCTCTACTCTCACGTTGTTCATGAGCATCTATCTGAAAACTTGCTGACCTGCACACACTGTGCACTCAGACATGGTTATTCACCTTGTTTTCCTATGCCCTTATGGATGGAGATGTTTTGTTCTTATTGAGAGATACTAAAATAGTCACCAACAATGAAAGAGCTTTGCCCAAATCTTCCCCAGATTAGAACTCAAACTGATTCTAATCTGAACCAATTATGTCACACATCCTCAATGGATGTTTACTGACCCTGATGGTGAAGTTATTTATGGCCTTTGATTTATCTGCACTGTACACATTTTGATTTTACCAGAGCAGAACTGGTAGTGTTATAAATATCTGTGAAATATTTCATCAAGTGTAAATGCAAAATTCCAAATATATAGCGACATTTCTTCTTGAGATGCTAATTGACAAACATAAAGGAGAGCGGTTGGGGGCAAACACTGAAAATGTCAGTTGGTGAAGGTTTATATTTGTCTGTAATAATCCTGACACCATAAAATGTATAAAGAATGAGTAAGATAAAGATCAGAGGTCACTTATTTGAGTTTTCATAAAACCATAAGGTAATACCGGAAATCAACATATGTACCCTACCATCTAGCTTAGTGCACAGGAAAAAAAAAAGAGCTGAAAAAAATGGAATTGACCACTAGAAAAACTACTTTCTCCCAGTATTGATTAGTGGTTATATGAAAATCTTGTTACAGAAAAAGAGTTCCACCCACCCCATCTCTCCCTTTTAGGTCCAGTTCACTTGGCAAATATGCCACCTCTAAACAAGCCCATCCATGAACCTTTAGGACCAGTGGTCAATTATCCACATATGATGTTCACATATGACTTTACAGATCCATGACAGCTCAGGGAGAAGGCAGACAAGAGAGAAGGAAGTTAAACACCTCCATCCCCTTTTCCTGTTATCCTCAGCCTTGCCATTCCTACACTCCTGCCCACCCAAAGGAGAGATGAGCTCATTACAAGTGGCCCTGGATATATGAAGTCCTAATGGCTTCAACTGTCAGCAACTTCATGATAAACCAATAGTGTAACATTTAGAAGTAAAACAAAGTAAAAGAAAGAGGGGGCAGTCCCTCTCTCTCCTCGCTATATTCAGACCACACAACTGGCATCTGCAATCCACTCTAGGAGCCATTTATATGGGATGTAGACAACCTGAAGTAAGTTTAAACCTCAGTAGACAGAAGCCCTCAAAACAATGTCATATGAAGACAAGTTGAAGGAATTGGGGGTATTCTGCTTCGAGAAGAGTAAGATGGGGTGGAGTGGAGTGTGGAGAGATAGGAAGACAACAATGCAGTTGAGCTGCACCAATGTCAGTGGTGTATCCATCTTCCCCACCAGACTGTAAGAATCCTATGCAATGACCATATTTTACTTATGGTGGTGACTCAGGGCAGGTCTGTGCCTATAGTAAGTACTTAGTAAATATTTGGTTAAAAAGTGAATTACTGCCCTGGCCAACTTGGCTGAGTGGATAGAGCTTCAGCCTGTGGATTGAAGGGTCCCAGGTTCAATTCTGGCCAAGGGCACAGCCCTGGGTTGCAGGCTTGATTCCCAATGGGGGAGGTGTTCAGGAAGCAGCTGATCAATGATTCTCTCTCATCATTGATGTTTCTCTCTCTCCTTCTCCTTTCATCTCTGAAATCAATAAAGAAATATTTTTTTAAAAAAAATGAATTACCATCAAATTTCAATCATGTGGAAAATTGAGATTTGTTCTTTGTGCTCCCAAATAACAGAATCAAGAACAATGGGTAGAAGGCATAAGGAGTAGCTTTTATGCTAATATAAGGAAGAATTTCCTATAGAGCTCTTCTTTAGAGAGTGATCAGTTCTTCCTGGGAGGTATCTAATGGAGACCAGCCAAATTTTGGGCACTGATGCAGAGGCGATTTAAGTATCAAGTGGGTTTATGTTGATCATGGCTCTCAATCCTGGCTGCATATTAAAATCACTTAGGGTTTTGGGGTTTGTTTGTTTTTTTAATACAGCTACCTAGGCACAATCACTGGAAATTTTGTTTCAACTGGTCTAAGGTAATGATTTTCCAACTGGTGTGCTGCCAGAATTTTTAAAACATGCAATACCTGATATTTAGTTCAAGCACTAACCTCTTTTCCCTTAAATTTTAGAAAGAAAGAAAGAAAGAAAGAAAGAAAGAAAGAAAGAAAGAAAGAAAGAAAGAAGAAAGAGAGAGAGAGAGAGAGAGAGAGAGAGAGAGAGAGAGAGAGAGAGAGAGAGAAAGAAAGAAAGAAAGAAAGAAAGAAAGAAAGAAAGAAAGAAAGAAAGAAAGAGCCAACACAATAATAGTTGTCTGGTGTGAATGAATCAAAATTATACTTTTTATGTCATACAGGCAAAAAATATATTTTTGGGTGCGCCACAGAATTTTAGTAATTAGTTTGTGTGTGCTATGATATTTAAAAGGTTGAAAATTGCGGTCTAAAGCATTTTAAAACACTCTCCAGATGATTCTGATGTACAAATGCTACTTCACTCTTAGACTCTGATTCACCATCTGAGGAAATGAGCACTTCCATTCAAAACACTCAAATTTTGACTGACTGCCCAATCCATTACACATTCTCTAACACTGGTTAAACTAATGAGGCATATAAGGCAGTGTTCCAAACAGAAAGATAGAAAATTGAGAAAGACAGGCAGACAGAGAAAGAGAGAATGGGGGGAGGAAAGAGAGAGAGAAAGAGAGAGAGACATGTATAAAAGCACATTATCATTATCTGAGTTTTTAGTTTGCAAAAATCTAAATAATTAACTTTTCATTTTGTAAATAGTATTGGCTGTCCAAACATGCAAAGCTCTTCTCCTGAAGTTTGCTGATATAGAATCCCCAGCAGTCGGATCACCAGTAGGTATGGATTTAATCAAAGGCCTCAGAATTCTCAAGCCTCAAAATGTGGTTTGAGACCTCTCAGCCCAGAGACTAAAAATATCAAATGGTAACGGGAGAGTACATATGGTGTTAGAATGCAAGGAGGTGACAATCAGATAATTTCATATGCTGCTTTTTATCCTGTGCTATTTTTGTAAAAGTCTGCTCTTTAGTAAATGAATTATTCACTTATATTCTAACTGTATTTTAAATATGCCACATTTGAAAGCAGGGTAAGATATATTTAAAGAATATGTTATCACTTTTTAATAGGTTGAAAAGTGGTTTGGGATGTTGGTCTATATAAAATACACCAGTCAGCTGCACATCTATAAACACAGAGAAGGGATGGGCACTGAACTTCCCTTTAATCCAATAACTAGAGGCAAATTCCATGTGATAGCTGCTTAGTTCAGGTTGCCCTTCACTTGCCTACTATATTCCTTATTTTGGTACCTGAGCCTGTTCAGTGTTTGGTTGCCACTACCTGTGGCTCCCAATGATTGGAAATTCAACTCATTTACATTCACATTCTTAGGAGAGAACATAATGCTAGAATAAATTTATCATATCATTAAAATACAAGGTCTTAAAAACACAGTGAAACAAAGACAATTAATTTCCAACATAGAAAGTTGGAGGTGGGAAGGCACAATGCCATGTCCACAGTCGGTACTCAAAGGTTCTAGAATGCAGTGACAAAGGTCAGTTCAAACAGAGGCAAGTATGTGGTATCTATGATCCAAATAACACAGACACTGCTCCTTTAAGCTATGTGTTTATAAAGAACAGTTAGGGGTGACTTTCTATATTCTTGGTAAACAGCTTAAGAAATTAAAAACATTACCTTCAAAAATAAAAATCCTACCTGGCACATTTTAATTAACTCACAACCTTCAAAATTTATTTTTAAGACCATTGTCTTTTCTTATTCTGTTAATTTATAGTAAATTCTATAATACAGCAGGAATAGGAATAGGGGTAGGAAGCTCTGGGGTGAATGGGATTTTCCCTTTTAAATAGGATGATCAGGGAAGGCCTCCCTTAGAAGGAGGCATTTGAGCCAAGACTCTAAGGAGTGAAGGGACTATGAACATACCTGGAGAAAGAAAGTGCCAGACAGCGGGAACTGCAGTGAAAGTCTCATGGGCAAGGATGGGAATGGAGTGTTAGAAGCCAGTGTGGGCACTGACAACAGGTAGTGAGAGAGGAGGAGACTATTAGGACATTAGCTCAGAAACCGGTGACAAGCCCTATGAGCCTTTATAAGCACCGAGTGAACTGGGGATCCCCCTTCCAGGTCTTGAGCAGAGGAGTACCATATCTGACTTTGGTTTTTAAAGGATCACTCGGCCTGCTATGTTGAAGCTTAGCAGTCGAGGGCCAGAGCAGAAGCAGGGTGACCATTCAGGAAGGACACTGCAAAAAAGCAGGTGAGAGAGGACTGTGTTCAGAACCAGGGTAATAGCAGGAGAAGGGACTAGATGTGGTCAGATTCTGGATTTTTAGATATTTCGAAGAGGAAACCAATAAGCTATTCTGATGCACTCAAAGTAAAATATGAGGTTAAAAGAGAAGTTAAGGATGGTTTCAAGGTATGGGCCCAAGCAACTGAAAGGGGAGAGTTGCCCTTTGCTGGTAAGGAAAGAAGTTCAATATCAGACATAATAATTTTTCAACATGCATATTACAAATTAAAGTGGCGAATCAAGGATATAATTGTGGGCATTTCAAGTCTATTTGAGAGTTGCAGGCCAGAGATATCAATTTGGGAATCTTCAGCAAACAGAAAGTATTTAAATTCATGAGTGTGGGTAAGCATGAGTGTAGGCAGAATAAGGATAGCATCTGAGGACTGAACCCTGGAGAACCCAATACTTGGCAGTCAAGAAGAACAAGCACTAATCAAATGGACTGAGGATGGAGTGACCACTGACCATTGAGGTGTGAGGAAACAGAGAGTGTGCTGTCCTGGAAGCCCAGGGAAGCAATTGTTTCAAGTAAGAATATAACCCGCCATGTTAAATGCTGTGACAGAGCAATTAGAAGTTGGCTGAGATCTGACCTTTGTGTTTAACAATGGGGTGCTCACTGGTGGTCATTATATGAGTACCTTGGTTGGAGTGGAGGAGGTAAAAAGCTTGCACTGAATGAACTCAAGACAGGAGCAGAGTTAAGTGGAAAGAGCAGGTTAGACAATCCAAGTAGCCATCACTGTCTGCAGGAGACAATGAAGAACTAAACAGACATATCCCCCGAATTACGCAGAACTCAGTATTTATAAAATGGGCCATATTATAGCCCACCCAGCTTCTGAATCGAAAGTCACAGTGTTCCTATTCAATTTGAAAAGCTCAGGGGACAGGCTTGGATTCAGTTCCATGTTCCTAGGTCATAGAACAAACCCAGTCCCCAAAAGACTCAGCCCTCTACCCAATCAATAAATTGCAGTTAATGCCTTTAGGGAAAATGGTCTTGGATGAAACTCCCAGTTAGCAGCCAATCCAAGCCCATTAACTTCCACATCTGGAAATAGGCGAGTAAAGAACATAAGGTTGATAGCTTCAATTCAGTTCTCATTTATCAGCATCACAATAACCTGACTCAATGATATACAATTCAGGGTGATTGGATGAAATTGCTGAGTAGAGGTCCAAGACCGAAATAATGAGGCTGAAGGTCAGGATCCACAATTACTGGTACAGTTGTTTCAAAAGACCAAGTGTGTTGTTATGGAGCAAGAATAAAGGGCACCCAGAGGCTCTAACCCAGACAAGCCATCAGGCTGATGCAGCACCCTGTCGTTTGCCTCACCCCTGTGGCTTCTGACTCTTCATTTCATTAAAAATATGCATAACAATAGTGATTACCATAAACCTTATATTCCTATAGCTTAATTCCCTCCAAAATTCTTACTGACTATACTTTTCATTTGAGTCCCTTAGCAGGCATTTCACAGAAAAACTGAGCTTGGAGAGGGTGAGGTGCACAGAACAGTAGATGGTGAGGGCCAATGAAGAGCATACTTTGCTTCAGTGAATAACACCCCCGCCCCTAATTAGGAAAAGAATGGCTATTTGAGTAATCAACTTTGGAGATTATATGTGATAGAATGAAAAATGTTTTATCCATTAACATCAGAATTCTTCTAGGGAGAAAACTATCTGTGGTTAGGAAAATACTTTGATAATTAGCAGATCCTGATTTGCCCAGCATAATCCCAATGTTTTCCTTTTGTCTTAGAGAAATAATTAATGTTGCTCACTTTTACTTTCAAAGGTGTTCTAGTTCTTAGATATAATCACCTTATTGAGATGTGTTTGCTACTAATTATAAGCTATCTGAAAGGAGGCAGGGAGGAAGGGAGGTGAGATCCTACCCAAGAGCAAGGGTTAGCAGGCAATCAATTGTTGGTCAAACTGTTATGCATTTGACATAAGTAGGAATGGAAAGAAGAGCCAGAAGAAAGAAGAGAAGTGAGCAGAGTTGCAAGAAGCTAGGCAAATAATGTGTGGCTGGAACACCGTGTGGAGTTAATTCCAAAATCCCCAGTTGCAAGGTACCCTTAGGACAAGATATCTGGTTTCCAATTTGAAATTATTTTTATTCCTAAAATGTAAAAACTTGCCTTGCCCTTCTTTCCACCACTTCAGTCAAGTCTACTATACATGTAAATGCTTGATGTAAGCAAGGTGCTATTGTTGTTTTGTTTGTTGTTTGGTGTGTGTGTGTGTGTGTGTGTGTGTGTGTGTTTATAGAAATTCTACTCTAATAAAAGAATAATATTGAAACTGACCATTTCTCTGGGACTACTAAGCCACACCCACCAGCCAAGCTACACCCACCAGCCAATCAGAGCAGCTGTATGCAAATTAACCCAGCCAAGATGGAGGCCAACCACCATGGAACTAGATCAAACAGGAGGCTTTCGTTTCACCAGGAGTAAACTGTCTGCCTAGGCTGGCTGGGCCTCTACTAAGGCAACATTGTTTCAATTATAGAAGCCACAGAGCTGAAGCAAACAGGAGGCTTCGTTACCTGCCTAGGCCTGGGCTTAAAGCAACAGTGTCTCAATTATGGAAGATAAATAAACCCCAGAAACCTGATTCCAGCCAGCCTTGCTGGGACGTTGGGTCAATGGGAGCTGTGAGCAGACTGAAAACGGCCCTCAGCCCGCACCCAGGCTTGTCACACCCCTATGGGGTGAGGGTCCACACTGGGGGGCTTGGCCAGCCTGCAAACAGCCATCAGCCCCTCACCCAGGCTGGCCAGGCATGCCAGCAGGTGGACATCCCCTGAGGGGTCCCAGACTTCGAGAGGGCACAGGCTGGGCTGAGGGACCTCCTGAGTGCACAAATTTTTGTGCACCAGGCCCCTAGTAAAGAAATAAGTTTCACAGCTAAGATACACAGAACAAAGGGAACACACAAAAGAGAAGTGGTAATGCAAAGCCAAAAGACAGAGGGCCAGAAGTTTAGAGTCAGAGGTGACCATGAACATGTAAGCCCTCCAGGAATTCTCAAAACCCACAGAGACAAGTATGCAACTTTGGAACAATGTCCTGCAATTCTCACAGAGCAGGAACACCCAGTTCACACTGGGGCTGCATAACAAGTGAGTGCAATAGGGATTGACATTTGTTTGATTAATCAGAAAAGTTAGTTAAACACAGGCAGTGTCTGTGTTTTCAGAGGAAAAGGAGAGCTCTACTGTTCCAAGAAGTTTAGTAAGTGGAGGTGATTTTTAAAGCTTCTTTTTAGTTTATACAAAATTTTCCTGCAGAGTTTAACAGCTTGTCCACGCACAGCACACAGGAACTATGGTCATGCTCTCCTCCCTCCCGTGACTGCATCACTGCCAATCCAAGAGCTCCATTCAGTGGGTAGACCCGGCCCACAGGCTGGAAACCCACCTCCCCTCATGGGGAAAAAATCACTCCATTTCTAACTGAGCCATCGTAGTGTGTGATGGGCTCTCACATAGGCTCAGCTTTCAGTGAAGCCCCTTCAAAGAAGCAAGCTGCACCAAAGGCTGGACAGAACAACTCCAGGAGATTCTCAGCGAGAAGAAACATTTAGTGGTAATGACTAAACACGTGTATTCAATGTAAATCAGGACTCGCTTCTGCAGGAAAGGGCAAAGAGCTAAATCTAAGCCATAGCCCGAGAAAGCACATTTCCTCTTAATCAGAAGAGCATAGAACGGTGCAGTGGAGCAGGTAAATGAACTCGTGTGTATAATTAGGTTCTTTTTTCTTTTCTTCCGAAGTGTGAAGAAGGAACGGTTGGCATGTGAGGGGAAGGAAGTTAAAACTTCTGGGAGATGACTTCCTTGGTCACCTGAGGAGACAGGTGAGCTTTGATAACTGTCCGGGTAAAGAGCTGAGGATATGGCACAGCCCAAGGAAGTACACGAACTAAAGGGGCTTCTGATGTGAGAAATTCTTAAGTAATGATAGCATTATTTAAAGTTATATATTTTTAAAAAGATGGAAATCAATCACCATAAGCAGTTAATAAGCAAGATTTCTAACTATAACTAGGTTTTGTACTTAAATTTAATTAGCCCTAGCCAGTTTGGCTCAGTGGATAGAGCGTCGGCCTGCAGATTGAAGAGTCCTGGGTTTGATTCTAGTCAGGGGTGCATGCCTGGGTTACAAGCTTGATCTCCAGTACGGAGTGTGCAGGAGATAGCCAATCAATGATTCTCTCTCATCATTGATGTTTCTATCTCTCTCTCCCTCTGCATTCCTCTCTGAAATAAATGAAAATATATAAATTTACTTTAAATTAACTTTAATGTTTACTCTGCTTATATATTCTTCATGATGGGAAATTTAGTACAAAAAGTTGTTGTTTTTATAAGAAAAAAAATATGTACCATTGTCTCTGGGACTCAACCTCACCAGTGGTCCAATTGGGAATCCACAGATGAAGCAGTTAAATTAATGAGAGGCAGCAAAATCTCAGACATCTCACATAGCAGAATTTTTGCAAATACATCTCCTATGGCAAAGGAAACTAAGGAGAAAATAAACAAGTGGAACTACATCAAAACAAAAAACTTCTGCACAGCAAAAGAAAACACCATCAAAATGAAAAGGGAACCCACTGTATAGGCGAACATATTTGCCAATGATACATCTGATAAGGGGTTAATATCCAAAATATATAAAGCACTCATACAACTCAATAAAGGGAAGACAAACCCAATTTAAAAAATGGGCAAAAGACCTGAATAGACATTTCTCCAAAGAGGACATACCAATGTCCAAGAGACATATGAAAAAATGCTCAAAGTTACTAATCATCAGAGAAATGCAAATTAAAACCACAATGAGATATCACCTCACACCAGTTAGAATGGCTACCATCAATGAATTAACAAACAAATGCTGGCGAGTATGTAGAAAAAAGGAAATACAGTTCGATGCTGGTGGGAATGAAAATTGGTGAGGCCACTATGGAAAAGAGTATGGAATCTCTTCAAAAAATTAAAAATGGAACTCTATTTGACCCAGCAATCTCACTTTCGGGAATATATCCCCCAAATGCTAAAACACCAGTCAGAAAGAATACATGAACCGCTATGTTCATACCAGCATTATTTACAACTAGGGGCCCGGTGCACAAAAATTTGTGCACTCGGGGGGTGGGGGTCCCTCAGCCCGGCCTGTGCCCTCTTGCAGTCTGGGACACCTCGGGGGGGATGTCCACCTGCTGGCATGCCTGGCCAGCCTGGGTGAGAGGCTGAGAGCCATTTTCAGGCTGCCCACAGCCCCTTCAGGGTTCGTGCACTGGGGGGTGGGAAGGCTGGTGAGTGCAGACCTGGATGTTTCCCACCGTAGAGCCCATGATTGCACACGCTTGGTGGGTCCACACCACTGAGGGGACACACCTGGCGCAGAGTTGGGTGGCAAGCCAGGGCGGATGCTGGTACAGGATCCCTTGGTGGGGCCCTGCTGCTGAGCAAACACACCCAGGGTGAAGCCGGGCAGTGAACTGGCTTCAGATTCTCCACACTGTGCAGCAGACGCTCCCGCACGCCCTGTGGAGGCCCCTGGGGGGTGGATGAAGGTAGCGGACCCTGGACGGGTGCTCCCGCATGCCCCCGAGGAGGCCCCTGGGGCAGAGCCAGGCAGCAGACCCAGGACAGGCATTCCTGGACACCTCACAGAGGCCCCCAGGGCAGAGCCAGGCAGCAGACCCA
>PVJC01034348.1:0-18882 GCA_004026665.1 Murina feae | reverse complement strand
GAGTGCACAAATTTTTGTGCACCGGGCCCCTAGGCAACTGATAAGAGCAGAAAATAGAGTAAAAACCAAACAAATACAAAAACAGATTTAAAAATCCCTGAACACCAGCAGTCAGGCTGTGTGCATGATTCTCCCCCCCCCCCACTCCCCACTTTTCTTTTTTGTTTGTTTGGATTGGAAAAAAGAGGAAATAGAAATAACAACTTGTACTCATGTAATGAAAAGTATTTGTTGAGAACTTAATGTGGACAAGGCTATTTATCAGTCAGAAACCAAAGCTGGGCCTTAATGGCGAGAATACAAAAATTAAACTATAAACAAAATAGTATATAATGTATCTGACAATGAGAAATGCTAAGAAGTAAATAGGGCAGAGTAGGGCACAAGGAAGAAAGGTAAGTAGGTATGTAAAGAAAAAAACACTCTAATCAGGTAGCATTTGAGGGAGGACAGTGAGGGGTCTGGTGGATATCAGAGAAAAGGCTTTCATGTAGAAAAGAAATATCCTGGGTATATCCCTCTAATGGTAGTGTGCTTGGATCTTTGAGAAAGAGGTGGCAGAGTGGCTGGCATAGATTGAACAAAGGGAGCAGTGTGTGTGAGTGGGCAGGGGTGCAGATCACAGGGAACATACTATATACTTCTGCTTCTGCTCCTAGTGAGATGGACAACCAGGAGAGGGTGAGAGAAGCTGATACCCTCTGACTAGCACTTAAAGTCCCTCTAGTCTAGACCTACAGACATGGAAATAGGAGACCATTTTGTGCAATCATATTGGCTCAGCCATCAGTTCCCTCCAGCAGCTGTCTGTCATCCTTTCTCTCCACTAACAGGAGAGTATCCCAGACTTGGGACCAAATGAGGGAATAGAGAGACTACAGAGATGAGTAAGCTGAATCCATGTCCCCAAAGAGGACACAGTCCAGACTGGAAGACGCATTGAAGAGGCACATGGAGGGTATCAGGAAATCCTACAAATGGACCCATCACAGGGTGAAGAATTCCCCTCTGCAATAAATCATTCACCTGTTCCCCATCTCCCCCCACCTGAATTAGGCTACAAGCAGTAGGAACACAGGGACCTTTTTGGTTTATCACTGTGTGTACGCCCCCTGCACATAGCACATAACAGACCACTGATAAATTTTTGTTTCTTTTTTCGTTGTTGGTAATGTTCGCCCAAGGATATTTTTCCATTTATTTTTTTAGAGAGAGTGGAAGGGAAGGAAGAGGGAAAGAGGGAGAGAAATATTGATGTGAGATACACTGATTGGTTGCCTTCCGCATGTGCCCCAACCTGAACTGGGCCAAGAGTGAATCTGCAACCCACGTGCCCATGACCAGGAATCAAACACAGGATCTTTTGATGCTTGGGATGATGTTCTAATCACGGAGCAATACTGGCTAGGGCAAATTCTTGTTATTTCTTGAAGTAAAGCACATGTCACTTAGTCTGGCTTGGGTAGGGGGAGAGAGTAAAGCCGGCATCAGGAACACTCCCGGAGAGGGAGACCCTGGGTATTGTGGTACCTACAGGGCTGCAGCCATGGGGGCAGAATGAGCCAGGACTTGGAGATATGGACAAGTGTGATGTATTCCGGGTACTAGGACCAGTTATCTCTGTGTGTCTGGAGATTGGGATGTGGGTCAGCAGGAGGCAGAACCCGAATTATAAAGTGCTGTGGAATGAGATTTGATACTGAGGCAGCAAAGAGTTAATGAAGAATTAGAGCAAACTCCCCCTGGCTAAGTGGGAAGATGAGTTCAAAGAGACATACCTGGAAAGAGACCAGTGGAGACAAAGGTGGCATCCCAGACAGCAGGGAGTAATGAGGCCATGCCATGTTGGCAGGGAAGAGGGCCTGAACCGGAGACATGGGCAGGTGCTTGGGAGATATAGAGGAGGAAGGAGTAAGTGGGTAAAGGATTGGCAAGGAGGAATGTGCAGTGACTCTGTTTCCATTCCCAAAGATGGGGACATGCTCAGCCTTCTACTAAGAGGCGAAGCAGGTCAGGAGGGAGGGTAATGTGTTTCAAGTGGACATAAAGTGTGACTTGTATCAAAGATTCAATGATAAACTCATAACTATTTTGGAGATTTGTACAATATTGATAGGCAAAAATAATGATCATTTGTAAATTCAGCAAATATTGTGTCAGGCAAAGAGCTGGGGATGTAATAATCATGGGAACACTCAAACATTTTTTCTATCAAAACAAAATCAAGTCATTGCTCTCATGGAGCATACATTCAGCTAGAGAAGACAAACAGTAAACAAGGGAGGAAGGAAGCAACAGAATGTCAAATAGTGGTAATAGAATAACCACATAAAACAGGATGCTCTGAGAGAGAATAACAGTAGGGTTGTCCAGGACATCACCTCTGACCAGATGACATTTAAGTTGGAGCCTGAAGAACATAAAGCTTGATCAGGGAAGGGGTGACCAGTTCCAGGTGGAGATAACAGGACAAAACCCTGAAATGAACAAGAGGTTAGCAAGAGAGGAGTTTATAATTCACAAAAAGCAGGACAGTGTTTCCAGACAGGTTGTAAATAAAATTAACAATCAAGATGGGAGAGGGAGGTGGTTTTGCTAAGGTTTGGTGTTGACTTTGTAATAGGCATCTTAATAAAATTACTCATCCAGAGCTCCAAGGCAACAGTAACCAAAAAGTGTATCTGAATATTGTATAACTTTATATTCATGACAAATAAACAGCAATCAGTACCTTGCCAGAAAAAAAAAGTGACTAATTGACATAACGTGAAGCTCTTGAAAGAATCTAATTTAATATCTGCAGGTTTATCAGTAAATTAATCAGCAGACTAATAAAGCAAGTTTTAGTTAAATACTTACAAGAAGTTTGTTCTGTGCTTTGGTGTTCAGTTCTTTCACTGTCATAAAAAAAAGAATAAGAGCAAAATTTAGAAGTTTTGCTGTTTAAATATCTCTTTTACCACTTGAAAAATTTAACACAATATCATTATTGAATTTTTTGACATCTTCCTGCTCCTCTGTGAGATTGGAGGACTTAGAATTGGTGCCACTTTTATTAACTGCTGTTCCATTGAGAAAAGCTTTAGCACCTTGGTTCCCTGGAAGAAGGGCCAGGTAAAAGATGGAAAGCATATGGCTATGCTGGTCTGGTGTCCCGGGAATAAGAATAGACTTCTGCCCCCACTGAATGGCAGGCATGGAGTGAGACCTCAGGTTGTGTGTTATATGCACAATGTCTTGCTCTGCTAGTAAAGAATGGTGCATTTTTGGTGCAGGCCCCTACAATAATGTCAACATTAAAATAATTTTTTAATTAAAAGAAAAAGACTATAGAGGATGACAACTTGCAGTCAAGAAATAAATATTCCACCTGGCTGGTGTTGTTCAGTGATTAAGCGTGGACCCATGCACAGGAGGTCATGGTTGGATTCCCTGTCAGGGCACATGCTTGGGTTATGGGCTTGATCCGCAGCAAGGGGGATGCAGGAGGCAACTGATCAGATATTCTCTCTCATCATTGATGTTTCTATCTCTCTTTCCCTTCCTCTCTGAAATCAATAAAAAATATTTTTTAAGAAAGATTCCAAAGCCAAGTAAAAAAAAAAAAGTGCATGAAAAATTTTTTTTTAATTCTTTAAAATGTATAATTGAGCATGCATGAAAGTGAGGAAGATCCTCAGGGACCTGAAAGAAGCAAAACCATGGACCAACAGCATAACTGAAGGCTGAAGCCAGTGCTGGCCTTATGGCTCTTTCCATGCTCTGCAGCCTGCAGCTTCCATTCCCATGACTGTAGGGGACAAAAGGGCCATGCTGAGTGATGAGATGGATCACATACCCCTTCATAGAAAATTCAAACCAAGAAAAAAAGTCAAGGCCTAGGTATCTGAGAAAAACAAATGAAGATTGTCTAAGAGGAACACAACTTTAACCAGGCCTCAAAGAATTCCCACAGATGCATTTCTAAGGACATGATCTCAAAGGAAAAATAATCATGAAATGTATAAAGAAATTAAGTACCATAATTATAAACCAACTAGGAATTTGTGCACTGAGAGCAAAGGGGGAGGGGGGAGGGGGGAGTGGTCCTCAGCCCAGCCTCTCCCCTCTCACATATTGGGAACCCTCAGGGGGTGTCATACTGACAGCTTAGGCCTTCTCCCTGCTCCCCTTTGGGAGTGGCCCTAAGCCAAAGTCTGGCCTCCCTTTGTGGGAAGTGACCAGGCTAATCAGGGAAAGCCACCAGCCCCATCACCCCGCTGCTGCAGCCACTGCCAGTCACCACAGCCACCAAGGTGTTTTCATCAATATGGACTCCAGTCCCTTCATTATGAAAAAAATGACAACTTTCTTTAGGCATTTTCAAGATGTGTCTTTCATAAGATATGACTTTTTTTATTCTTTTTTTTATCCTCACCTGAGGGTATGTTTCCATTGATTTTTAGAGAATGTGGAAGACAAGGAAAAACAGAGAGAAACATCAGAGTGAGAGGAACACTTTGATTAGTTGCCTCCTGCATATGCTCTGACCTGGGCCCTGACCAGGGAGGAGCCTGCAACCTAGGTACATGCCCTTGGTCAGAATTAAATCCAGACCCTGCAGTGAGCAGGCTGAGGCATTATGCACTGAGCCAAACTGGCTAGGGCAGAATATGACATTTCTCAGCCCTCTAGCAGTGGACCTTCAGGTTTTTTCTCCAGGAGTGTGGTGGAAAACCCTAGATGCCTTTTTGGATTCTTATTACCTAAGTTACTAAGAATATAACCAGTGGCATACAGGGAGCTTGGCCAGTGAGCAGTAAGAAAAGATGTTTCCTCTGTAGTTCACTCTGATCACCAGCTCCTCTCCTGCCCCTCCAATCCCAGCTCCACCTCTGCCCAGGTCTGTAACCTCTGGCCAAGGCTGCAGGCCTGGGCAGAAGATACCCAAGCCTCTCCGATCTCTGGCTTCACAGAGTCCAGGCCTCTGCGATCACCAGCTGTGATCCTGCCCCCTACCATTGCCAGCTCTGCCCTTGCCCCACTGGCAGCATCTGGCCAAGGCTACAGGCCTGGGCAGGGGACTCCTACACCCCTGCTTTGCCAGCTCCACCAGTGCCCAAACCCCTGCAATCGTAGACTCCGCCCCTGCCCTTCCAATCGCTGGCTCTGTGGAGCCCAGTCCCCTGTGATCTCTGGCCTTGCCCCTGCACAGGCCTGAGGCCTCTGGTCCAGGCCTTATGCCTGGGTAGGGCACTCTCATACCCCTCCAATCACCAGCTCTACCCTTGCCCATGCCTGAAGCCTCTGGCAAAGGCTTCTGGCCTGGGCAGGAGACCCCCAGCCCCCTCTGATTGTCTGTTCTGCCCCTCGGGCCCCCCGCCTCCCCCACCACCTGCCTTGCTAACAGGCTTGACCACTTCAGTGGCGGAGCTAAGCCAGACTGGGTGCCACCATCTTGTGGCTATGGGGGCGGCTGTCTTTTGGCCATGGGGGTGGCCATCTTTGTGACGGAGTGCTGCCTAATTTGCATATTAGTCTTTTATTAGATAGAATGTGGCTCCTGGGTGCCACCATCTTGTGGCTATGGGGGAAGCCATCTTTGTGATGGAGTGACACCAATTGCATATTACTGTGTTATTAGATAGTATAGAAATAACATTGCATTTCAGTCCTGCAGAAACTTGCTATTGAAATTATTGGATGAGATTATTTTTAAAGATGAAAATAAAAGTATAATTAAGGAAGTCACTATTATAAATAATGAGCATTTGAAAAAGAAAAAGTTATAAAAATCATAATGTAATGGATAAAATTAAAGGCTGACATGAGAATAGTGAAATGGAAAATGGATCCTGAAAAAATTTGCCAGAAATCTACCCAGTGAAACACACAGTGGTTAAATATGAAAGAGAAATTAAGAGCAAGAAAATTAGGTGAAGAACATTTAATACATATCTAATTGGAGTTCTGGTAGAAGAGAAAAGGAAAAGAAAGGGAAGCACTATTTCAGGGCATATTGACTAAGGATTCACCAGAACTGAAGAAAATATGCATATGCAGCTTCAGATTAAGGAGTCACAATGGATAAAAACAAGAGGGGGAAACATCCCAACTGGACAGAGAGGAAATAGAGATTACCAACAAAAAGAATGAATATTAAACTGATGGTTGATGTCTTGAAAATGGAAACATGACACATTACAATAATATTTTCAATCAGTTATGAGAAAATAATCATCAACCTTGAATAAAACACCCAGAAAAACTACCCATTATAAATAGAGTGTAAAGTTAATCTAATAAAAGAGCAATATGCAAGTTGACCCTTCGTTACACCCACCAGCCACGCCAACCAACCATTCAGGAGCAAATATGCAAATTAACTAAGATGGCGGTGACCATGGAGCTGGAGTTGCCCCAGCAATGGAGGAAGCCAGGGCGCTGCAGGCCCTGAGCTCTACTCAAGGCTACAAAGTTTCAATTATAGAAGATAAACAAACCCCAGATACCTGCCGGGCTTGGACCTTGGGTTGCCAGGGGCAACCCAGGCTTTGGGGGGGGGGGGGAGGACCAAGGCAACAAAGTTTCAATTATAGAAGTTAAATACATCCCAGATACCTGCTTCCAGCCAGGCACCCCGGTAGGGACCTGGACACTGCAGGGACTGTGGGCAGCCTGAATTAGCCCTCTGTCCCTCACCCAGGCTGGCCAGGCACCCCAGTAGGGACCCAAACCCTGAAGGGGCTGTGGGCAGACTGAAACGGCCATCAGCCCCTTACCCAGGCTGGCCAGGCAGGCCAGCAGGTGGACATCCCCTGAGGGGCCCCAGACTGCAAGAGGGCATATGCGGGACTGAGGGACCCCCTGCCTCCCGGCCCACCCTGAGGGCACAAATTTTTGTGCACTGGGCCTCTAGTTTTTAGATAAATAAAAAGAATAATTGTAGATAAGGCAAATTTTTAGATCATTAAGTAAACAAACAGCACTATCCCAAAGAACTTACTTGGGGTGATAAAAATGTTTACTGTCCATAGTGTGGGGAAGATGTGAGGATCAGGGAGTTGCTAGGGGAGGAAGGGGGACTACTCTAATACTTTCAACAATAAAGATAAATTTTTTTAAAATTTGATGGCCAGTATAATAGCCACAAGTACATATGGCTAGAGGACTGGCAAACTAAATTTTAATTTTATGTCATTTTCATTAATTTTAAATTTAAAGAGCTGCATTTATGTATTGACTTTCTATTGAGCAATACAGATAGAATAAAATAGTATAATTGACAAATGTGAGTTAATGGACACTATAGAACAATTACAGGATAAGCATCTTTTTCAAGTACATATAAAACATTTTTAAATATTGACCACAAATTAGAGTCTTTAGAACAAATCTCAACAAATTTTAGATTATTAATATCACAGAGATGTTGTTCTCTGACCATGATCATATTAAATAGAAGTTTATATTCTTGTATATCTGTTATATAAATTGATATAACAGATATACAAGAATCAAAACTTCTATAAATGGATATAACAATTAAAGATATTAAATTATATTAGCCTCATATAGTTTACAAATTATTCCAGTCTTACACAGTTCTCAAACCATTCTTTGAGTCCAGTATTAACTTGATACCAAAATATAGAAATACTCCCTAGTTGGTTGCTCAGTGGTAAGAGCGTTGGCACACAGACTTACAGGTTGCAGGTTTGATGCCAGTCAAGGGCACATACCTGGTTGCAGGTTCGATGCCTGGCCCCAGTACACACAACCAATTGATGTGTCTCTCTCACATCAGTGTTTCTCTCTCTCCTCCTCCCCTTCCACTCTTTCTAAAAATCAATGGGAAAACTATATTCAGGTGAGGATTGACAAAAAAAATAAAATTTACCCAAATATAGTGCTAGAACAAAGTGGGGAAGTGTCAGGCCAATGCCATTTATAAACATAGTAGTAAAATACTGAACAAAAGAATACGGTGAATCCAGCAATTTGTATAAATAATGATTTTTCACCACAAAGTTTATTTATTTTATAAGTATTATCTTTTTAAAAAGGCTATGAATGCAATTCACATTAACAGCTAAAAGGGGGAAAACATCATTTAATTAAGAAGACAAAACATTGAATAAAAAATACCAATTCATTTTTTAAACTCTTAGATTATCTTAGATTATAAATGGAAAAGAACTCTAAAAAAGATGTAATGTTTTTAAAAAGTGACAGTAACATCACACTTAATGGTTAAACATTAAAAACATTTTCCTTAAAGTCAGTAACACATAAAAAAGACTCATCACCATAAAGTTTAATATTGAACAGTAGGTAGTAACCATCTCAATACAGCTAATAGTTACACTTAGGGATATGGTCATAACTCTTATATTTTCACAGGGCATGTTGAAATAGCAAAAAACAAACAAACAAAAAAATAGACACAGTCCAGTGTTTATTAATATTAGATGCAGTAAAGTCTGATATACTCCAAGAGCAAAATATTTAACAATGAGAAAGGATAAACTAAGTGCAAGGCTAGTTATTATTTGTTATATCTCATATAAACATTTGCATGCAGTATTTTAATGTTTAAAAAATAAAATTTGACTCCTCATTACTTAAAAACTAAAGTCCAAGTGCTATGCAACTAGAAATCCTGCTTCTCTACACTGCCTCCAGCAGCTTGATTACCCAATGGTTCGTAAAATAAGTCAGGTGTTTCCGGACTTCATCTTGGCCAAGCCATTCAGGAGATTCTGAAATGTCCATATCCTACGTCTGATTTTCTAGATCCTCCTCTTCCAGGCCACCTTGGTCCTTGGTAGTCACCTCCTTCTCCAAAATTCTGAGGACCCATTGCCTGAACAACTTCTGTGACACCCAATGTATATTTCTTACATCTTATTATATGTATGTCCTGTCAAATATCAAGGCTTAAAGCTTTCATAATTGTAAATTACTGAACATAAATGCTTCTCCACTAACTCAGAACCTAAAAGAGCAGGTTTCATTTCTATTTCCCAAATTGTTTCTCGGGCACTATGAGGGTGTTGATTGTATAGTATGTCATTTCAGTTACAAATTAATATTTTGCTACTAATTTGAAAATTTGTAACCATCTTTTAAATATAAAACAAGCCAATGTACATCCATTATAAACCAAAAGAAGTCAGTACATTGATATTGAGACAGTATAAATGATAAGGTGGGGTAAGGTATGTTCTATCAAGTACATATGGTTTTTAATAAAGAATAAAAATAAAGGGAGCAGCTAGTACTCACTCCAATCATTGTCCCTGAGATCCAGTTAATTCCTTCTTCATTTATTCTGTAAAGAGGAAAAGAAATATTTAAAATAATTGGCTAGGGCTTTTCCAGTGGAAAAAAAGACTACAAAAGTGCATTAGTACATTATACAAGCAGCATGTGGTTCCATCCAATCACTTTGCTATTATTAACCACATTTGCTCCTGGGGCCTTGGTACAAAGGAATTAACCAGAGTTGTTGAGAGGGCCATGGAGGCCATTGACCTGGCTAGAAACTGAAGGCAAGTTAACTTAGAGTAAGTTGGACTATTTTGTTCTCTTTAACACTGTTCAGAATTATGAACTCCATCTCATCTGTCACTTCAATCCTATTCACATTAATAAAATCTAATGCATTTGAATAGGATTCATAGTGATTTGATTCAACTCAATCAAATTGCACTGGGTGGAATCAGTCCTTGATTTAAATCTATTAAATTCAATTCAATAAAATAAATTTAAACATTATGCAGTGAAATTAATTTTTAATTAATCACTATTTCAGTTCAGGTCCATTTTGATCATGAACTTCTGTACTCCATTTCTAAAACTGGGTCTTATTCAAATTAATAAAATACAGTAAAATCCAGTGTAATTCTGAAAAATGCAACATGAGGCTAATGAACTACATCCATTTCCATTCAGCCCTAATCAAATTAGTTTACTGACATTCAATCACAGTGAGATAAAATGTTCACCCTTAGCAACCACATTGAATGTTTACATTATAACTTCAAATGATGATTTCCCAACTTTACATCACTGTCTGTAATATGAACTCCACAAAGCTTCTTGGGTTTCATTCTGTTTGGTCTTTGCATTAACATAGAACAACATAGAATTAGATGATTGGAAACAAGAGGAACCCAGTTGAAAAGATGATTTCACAAAATTTTAGGATGCTTGAAATACAGTCTTTTGTATCTGTGAGAATGTCTACATAAATGATTTTTATTTTTAGAGTTCTTGATGTAAATAGTAAAATGAATTTACAAAAAAAGTGTTAGAATGACAATTCTGAAAAAAAAATTAAAAATCTTTATCTTTATTTGTTGAGAGTATTACAGATGTCCTCTCCTTTTTTCTCCCCAGTGCCTTTCTCTACCCGGATCCTGCCCCACCCCAGGTCTTCACTACCCTATTGCCCGTGTCCATGGGTAATGCATATATGCATATAAGTTCTTTGGTTCATTTCTTCTGCCCCCCTGCTCCTTCCTTCTCTCTGTCATTCTGTTCCATGTTTCCATGCTTCTGGTTCTGTTTTGTTCATCAGTTTATTTTGTTCATTTGTTTATTTTTATTTTTAGATTAATTGTTGATAGATATGTTTTTATTGACATTTTTGTTCATATTTTTTATTCTTAAAGAAGAACCTTAAACTTTTCTCTCTGTTTTTAACTTTTGGCATTTTAATTGTGATGTGTCTTATTGTGGGCCTCTTGGGTTCATCTTGTTTGAGACTCTCTGTTTCTAGACTTATAAGTCTCTTTCTTTCACCAGGTAGGAGAAGTTTTCTGACATTATTTTTTTCAAGTAGGTTTTCAATTTCTTGCTCCCTCTCTTCTTTTTCTGGCACCCCCATGATACAAATGTTGGTACACTTGAAATTGTCTCAGAGGCTCCTTCCACTATTTTTATATTTTTGGATTCTTTTTTCTTTTTGCTCTTCTGATTGGGTGTTTTTTTGCTTCCTCATACTCCAAAGTACTGATTTGATCCTCTACTCCCCTGTTGATTCTCTGTAAATTATTCTTCATTTTAGTTAATGTATCCTTCATTTCTGACTGGTCCTTTTTCATGTCTTTGATTCTCTTACTAAGTTCCTTGACATTCTCACTATGTTCCTTGAGCATCCTTATAACCATTGTTTTGAACTCTATATCTAGTAGTTTGCTTGCTTCCATTTCACTTAGTTCTTTTTCTGGATATTTTTTCTGAACTTTCATTTGTGACATGTTTCTTTGTCTCCACATTTTGGCTACTTCCCTGTGTTTGTTTCTATGTATTAGGTACAGCTGATATGTCTCCTGGACTTTGTAGAGTGGCCTTGTGTCGTAGGTATCCTGTAGGGCTCAATGGCTCAGCCTCCCCAGTGACCATAGCTGGGTACTCTAGGTGTGCCTCTGTGTGGGCTGTGTGCACTGTTCTGTTGTAGTTGAGCTTTGATTGCTGTTGGCATAATTGGGAGAAATTGACCCCAGGCCGGTTGGTTGTAAGGATCACCTGTGACTACAGTGGAAGAGCTGTTGTGCAGAAGATACCCCTATGGGGCAGGATTTGCTTGAGTGGGACTTTGGTGCTCACCAAGTTCACCCTTGAATGTGTCACTCATGGATGTGTAGAGTTGTAATCTGTCATAGTCTGAAGATGTCCACTGGGTGCACGGCTCTGGGGCCTCCTAGGAGGTGCAAAGTCAGCCACTACCTATGCTCTGCCTGGAGCCACCTGGCACAAGCTACAGAGGAATCTGTTGGGCTTGGAAGTGCCCAGGCGAGGCCAAGCTGTAAATCTTAGTAAACTGCTACTAGTGCCAGACCCAGGGCCACTTACTGAGAGGTATAGAGCATGCTGAGTTCAGCTGCTGGTTGTTTGAAAGATTTTAGGAAAGTTTAAAGCCTGAGGCAGGACAGGCCATTCATATGGAAAAACCACTGCAAACAGCTTGTGTTGCCTACAAATTGGGTAGTGTGGGATCTCAGAGAATCACTAGGGCAGGGCAAACAGTATGGGTCAGGTTGATGAAGACTCAAATATGGCACCTGCCGGTCAGCTCTGTGGGGATAAAAGAGGAGGGGAGGCCTCAGCAGAGGAACAGTGACCTCTGCCACCATTTTTATGTGGGAGAAAGATACTCCCCCCCCATGTTTTCCCTGATGCCAGACAATTTAGTTAACTCTCTAGATGTTCCTGGATCCTTTCAAGTTGCTGTCCCAGTGCTGGAACTCAGAGGGAGGGAGTCCAGATAAGTCCATGAGTGGCCCCTTTAAGAGAAGCTGCCTGGGTCTCTGGCTGCCTCCTTGTCAATCAGCCACAATCCCTACTGGTTTTTACACCAATTAAAGGTGTCTTTACTTAGTAAGCATTTTATTACCTTTCATACCTTGGAGTATTATAATCAGATCCGAGTGGTTAGCTGAAATTGACTGATAAAGAGGAGAAAAAAAATTGTTGGTGCCATGGTAAAATGGAAGGGAGGTAGAAATGGGAGACTTTTCAGAATGCAGTCATTTCTTTAGAAAGAGGATTCTGCCTTGTGAGGGGCTCCAGACCAGAAGCTGCCAGAACACAGGAGCCCTGGAAGGCTGTGAGGAAGCTGCCAGCAGGGGGCAGTAAGCAGAGCATTGAAAGGCAGGTTTCTGCTGCTTTTATACTTGTTCTAATTCCTCTGTTAAAAAGCCTCCTGTGCATAGTTAATGGAATTTGTAGTAACTAGGTAGTAATAGGTATAATAAAACTAGATTTTATTAAGCTAAAATGATGCTTTTAAATTTTCATTTTGGAAACTATAAACCCTCATAGTATTATTTTTAATATCCTCTAGAAGTGGATTGAATAGAACTAATTAAATGTCCAAGTGACCATACTGGGTCTCGTCATAGAGTGTATCAAGATAATATTTAAGAAAACTATTAAGTCACTTTGTGAAGCCCAGAAGGTCCAAATAACACATTTTGCAAATCAGGTATGTACCACATTTCCAACAAGAGGTCCCTCACATCTGCCCTTGTGTTTCTGGAAGAACTTGTTATCAGAAAAAATAACAGAGATCTATTGGTTTCTTCGATCTTGGGAAACAGTAGCCTCTTTTTTCCTTTCTCAATTTAATCATCCAAACCATAATAAAGGCTTAACCACCATAAAGCCTAATCTTGAGTACAAGCAGTATAGTGGTTATATTTAATTCAATCTATGCTTGGCTCTTTCAATACAATATGCCTTTGATAAGTAAGCCTCTAGTTAACTTAGAATATGGTCCATCATTATCTAATCTAGTCCCAATATTTACCCCTACTTAATATAGTTAACAGACATCATCATATTCTGAAGGTAGAGAAGTTCTTGAGCTCTTGGCACTAGGTAAATTATTTCTTTTATAACTACTTCCTATTCTTGTCTTTAAAAAAAAATCTTTTCATTTTTATCACCTTGAACTGCTTTCCCCCAAGCCAATTAACAGGTAAATAATGATTAGTAAAGCAAGAAGTACAACTTCATTAGCATAGCTCTGGAATAAGGCAATTCTCTGGTCACAGCAAATTGAATCTTTCTCTTCTTGCTGAATACAAAATATACACTAAATTAATAAATTATTTTGATGTTAGTGACTTAATTTAATCATATTAGCCAGGGCTAATAACAAAGCATGCATTTGCTCTTTCCCTGGATTATATTTGTCTGATTGGCATTCTTCTGCTCACAGCGGATGTGCAAACAGCTCGGGAATAGATTTTGCGCTTCTTTTCCCAGGAAAGAAAACAAAATAGCATTGATTTGCCTCATCCTAACTGGGACCATTAGGTATATAAGACTAAAAGTATTTTGATTTAAGAAAGAGGTGGGGAGGTGGGGGAAGAAATGGGAAATGGAGCTACTCTTACCTGGTCACTATAGTATGTCACCTCCTTGAAGTTAATTAAGAAAATGTCATGGCATATCATCCCTTTGGATCCTGTCCTGGTGTCTAGTAAGACTCCTTCCCTATAGGGAACTGAGGGTCTGCCATGTGAGATAAGCTCAGAGCCTGGATCCCATGCAGAGCTTAGGGCTCCTGCTGGGACACCTCTGGTCCAAGCAACTTGACAAGGAGACTTCCTCTCCTGGGCTTCTACTCCCAGAAGGTGCTGGTGGGAATTAGCTGGCTCCCCTCTCCATTTCCCCTGTAGCACGTTTCTCAGCCTCATGCTGAAGGAGAGGCTGCTAATTATCGTGCTTCCTTTACTGATTTTTATGAAGACTGAGCTAGCTCCTTTGGTTTGTACATTTTGCCATCACTCTCTGTAATGGAACATTAGCACTATTGGATTGTTTTAGTCACTGGGAGAAATAACCCGAAATGGAGCTGATGTTCTGAGATGTATCTTCTCTCTGATTATTTCGGGTGCAGACAGAGCAAGGGAGCTTCTTACCAGACCAGCCATTAACTCCACTTCTCCAGTTGTCTGGTTTGTTTCCTCTCCCCACCAGGCATGTCAGTGTCCCCTAGTTTCCAAAACGAAGGACAATAACCATATATTGCTGGAAAAACATGAGCTTGCAATTCCCTCTGCTGTTTTTAATTAAATTTTCTATTATGGGAATTCATTTACTTTTAAGAAGGGTAAGTGATGTTCAGTCTATCAGAGAGCAATGCTGCTCCTGGGGAAGGATGGGGAAGTGAGATCATATCATGACCCATTCCTATTCCTGTCTCAATGTGCCTCTCCACTTTCTTGCAGATGGAAGTCCTTACACCTGGTGGGTTGGCAAAGCCAATGAGAAGCACTACTACTGGGGAGGCTCTGGGCCTGGGATTCAGAAATGTGCCTGCGGCATCGAGCGCAACTGCACAGACCCCAAATACTACTGTAACTGCGATGCGGACTACAAGCAGTGGTGAGTGTGGGCGCAGCACGCGAGCTCACCCTGCCCTGTGCTTCTCAGTCACACTAATTAGAGAGAAAGAAAGTTTGAAAGGTGCTGGAATAACAAGATAATAGGTTAAGAAAGTTTGGAACTCACCCAGTTGACAAATGTCAAGAGCGTTTGAAAAACATAAAAGCAGAAAGATGTCAGTGCTACAAGGGTGTGCATTTAGAAATAGATGTTCACATAACTGAAGTGGCCATACATTATCCAGAGAGGGAAATAATGAGCTGTGTAGCGGGCGGTGAACGTTACACAAGGTGCTTTGGAACAATGAAGCCCACATGCAGCAGGTGAGAGCATCCACTGTAAACGGTCGCCCACAGTGAGTGCGTCCACCTCCTGCAATGTTTGCTTTCAGTAGCTGGACAAGAAAAAAAGAGAGGGTGTGGGAGGGAAGGGAAAATCGTTCTTTGCTCTTGTCTTCAGCAGTAGTGCTGGCTGTTCTACTTTTCTTTCATGCCTTGAACTGTGTGTAACTCTAATAGAAATCAGTTTGAGAAAGATCTAGTTTGGGTCTCTTTCATCCCTCTGTTGGCTTTTGTCTTGCTTCACAGTGAATGGCGAGGTTTGTGTCTGTTTTAAAGATAAAATAAGCTGTCATTCCATGTGAAAAAGGCCCTGCAAGTTCAGGTGGAAGAACACAAACCTAAGTAAGGTTTCTTCCAGAGGCATACAGGCAGCAGGCACCTGCTTCTCACAGCTTCAGAGACAGGGAGAGAGGCCCTTTCTGTTCCCTTCCTGCCTCTGGAGGGCAGCACTGAGCACAGCCTAGTGTTTTTTCACATGACAGAATGCCCTGGCCTCTGTTTTACACTATTTAGAAGGCAATTTACAAGTTTATTCAAACAGTTAACTGAAAATTCTGATTATGAAGTTAATAGGTTGTTTGGTAGCATGTCAACCTATCTGTCAAAAGTGACTTTTTTTTTTTTACTTTTTAGTAAATGCATTACTGAGGCTATATATTGTAGTGGCTTAGAATTTCTGTTTATGTATTTAAATAGCTATCATTATTCTTTAATTGTGGTGTATTGTAAAGAGAAAATTATGATATTCAATTTGTAATTGTGCTTAAAAGATGTATGTGCACATACACATCTATACAAAGACTGGGAGTCGGGAAAGTGGAATCAGAAGGACAGTTGAATGAAGTTAACTTTTTCATTCATATTGTCAGTCAATCATTCTGTCAATCATTAACTCAACAAATATTGATTGATGTCTTCTGTGCCAAGGATTCATCTAGGGATGAGATAAAACCGTGAATGACAATAATGAGAACTGCTCTGGCTTATGGTTTATTGACGCTTTTATAATTGTGTGTTCTTAAGCAAGTTCCAAGACCCTTATTTGTCTGTTCAACATTGACTCACAGCCCTGTTGGGAAGCTGACATTGGGTACAGCCTTCCTGACTACAATTGTGAGCTCTGTCCCACAGGGTTCACAGTCCTGGCACCCCACGTTCAAGTCTTTGTCCTACAACAGAGGAAAGTTGAGATATTAATGAAAAGGGAAATCTGGTGCATACATTCAAGTGAAGTTCATTTTGGCCAGACATCATGCTAAGTGCTGAGGATTCCATGACAAATAGAGCATGCTTTTTGCTTTTTGTCCTCAACTTGTTCAAAAACTAGTGGGGGAAAACCCACAGACAATGTAGTACAATCAGTGCTCTGATGAAGACATTTCAAGATAACAACAAAGCCAGTGGAAGAAATTTCTAATGGAGGGAGCAGAGGGATGAGGTAGGAATGCCCTTACAGAGAGTGATGCTTGATAGCGAAGAGTTTTCCAGCCACACTCTTCCTCGAAAGGTGGTTTTGGAGTAGAGGCATGAATAAGCATGATCATTTTGGGGAACTGTCTGTACAGTAGCTCTGGAATGTGATGTGGAGAAGAAAAGAGAACCACAGTAGGGCTAAGCATGTAGGAGGTATACCATTAGAGCTCTTATTTTTCTTAGGGTGATAAGAGTTTGTATTTATCTTCAATGAGTCCTGTGGAGGAGGCTTGATGGTAAAGACAGGAGGGGAGAAGGAGGGTGTCATGAAAGGCATCAGAGGCAAGACCATGGAGAAGAAGAAATGTATATATATATAATATTTTGGAAATAGTATCTGCAGGACTTGATAGTTACGACGATTCAAGAAGAGAGAGAGGAGACTGGATAGGCCCCCCATCAGCCACCTAGGAATGGAGTGGAAGCAAAGTCACATATAAGGCCAAGGAACAAAGTTTGGGGGAGGTAGATGGTAAGAGCAGCTTTGAAAATATTAAATTGGAGGCACCAGTATAATGTCATGTCTAAACTCACGGGACACCATTAGTGGGCTTACCAATAAGAAGTGTAGATTTTAGAGAAATCTATTTGCATCTGAAAACATTTTCAAGAACACACCTGAATTGAGATCATAGATGAGAAGCAACCTCATGCACACACACACTCCTCCAGTAGGATCTGATTGGATCATAACTTTTCAGTTCCTCAGGAATTTAGACACTGCCAATGTCCTGTTTCCTTCTGGCTGAGTCACAACTAACACATCCCCACCCTTTGCTTTTATAAAATGTGTCTAACGTTTCATAATAGAGACATTCTATTGTGAGCTAACTGAAAATATAATGAATATCTAAACTAATAAAAGCGAAATAGTAAAATTAACCGTTTGTTCGAGATGGGGTAAGCCACGCCCACCAGCCAATCAGAGCGGCTGTATGCAAATTAGCCCAGCCAACATGGAGGCCGCCACTCACGGACCTGAGTAAAGGGCAGCTTCCATTGCAGCAGGAGTGAAAGTGAAACTGCCTCAAGCAAAACACACATTTGAAACAAAGTAATAATCATAGAATCCTCGGGAGCTGAAGGAAAGAGCAGCCCAGGCCTAACCAGTAAAAGTAACATTGTGTCATTATAGACACTGCCAGGTGAAGCAGAGAGGAGGCTTCAGTTAGAAGGCCGGCTTAAAGAAACAGCATCAATTATAGGAGATAAACAAACCCTAGGAACCTGCATCCAGCCAGCCTCGCTGGGACATTGGGTCAATGGGAGCTGTGGGCAGCCTTAAAGCCTGAAAACGCCCCTCAGCCTGTCACCCACACTGGCCACAACCCAATGGGTGAGGGGTGCTCCTGGGGGGCTTGGCCAGCCTGGAGACAGCCATCAGCCCATCACCCAGGCTGGTCAGGCACACCAGCAGATGGACATCCCCAGAGGGGTCCCAGACTGTGAGAGGGCACAGGCAGGGCTGAGGGACCTCCCGAGTGCACAGAGTGGCTGCAGGGCAGAACAGCGCAGGACCTAGGACCCATGAGTGGGAAAGATGCAGCAGGGTTGGTGGCCTGCTTGGCGGCTGCCCCGGCCCTTTGAGGGGCATCGGGGAGCGGGAAAGAGGCAGTGGGGGCATCTCAGCCTGCTTGGCGGCTGCCCAGGCCCTTTGTGGGGCACCGGGGTGTGGGAAAGCAAGGCAGCAGGGTACCGGTGAGTGGGAAAGAGGTAGCGGAGGTGTCTTGGCCTGCTTGGCAGCTGCCCAGGTCCTTTGCAGGGCACCGGGGAGCAGGAAAGCAAGGCTAAAGTGGCCGGGGTCCTGCTTGGCAGCTCCCCAGACCCTTTGGCGGCACCGGGGAGTGGGAAAGGAAGGCAGCAGGGGATGGGTGAGTGGGAAAGAGTCTGCGGCCTGCCTGGCGGCTCCCCAGGCCCTTTGGGGGGCACTGGGGAGTGGGAAAGCAAGCTCTTGGGGGCTGGAGGCCTGCTTGGCGGCTCCCCAGACCCCTTCCGGGGATCAGGGAGCAGGAAAAGGCTGGCCTGACCACGAGGCGGGGTTTTCCCTGCTTTCTGGTGGCTGGAGGAAGATGGGCAGTAGGCAAGCTTGGGAGGCAGGCAGCACCCAGCCCTGGCCACAGCTCAAAAAAAGAGAACAACATGCAGGGGAGGGCAAGAGTTTGAGAGATCACATAGAAGGGGGTGC